>PVJX010042863.1:0-13933 GCA_004027295.1 Dolichotis patagonum | reverse complement strand
AAAAAATAAATCAATTTGCCTGGAAGAAATAATATTTTTACATATTACTTAACAATGACCTTAGAATAAGTCAATGTAATATCACATTTATGAGGTTCAAGATACAGATGAAATTACAAAACAGAAAAAACAGGTCAATAGTGAAAAAAATCATAATAGTAATTACAGCTGAAGGGTTGCCTGTGAAGAAGCCAAGGGACCTTGCTGAGATGATGAAAATGTATGTGTCCTGATAGGGTATAGTTATATGAGTGCATGTATTATAGGCATCTGATGTATAGTTATATGAATGCAAGTATTATAGGCAACTAAATTAGGTAGAAATCAACATACAGTCAGAGAGGGACTGAGCTCTCATGCAAGTTACAAAAATATAGATGTCAGAATTGTGTCTGGAGGCACATCTGAAGAACGCAGAGCTACATGTGTGTTTAAAGGATAAACTACTTAAGATTATACTGTAATTAACATCACCTTCTCCAGTAAGTCTAGACAGACTGAGTTACCCAGATGGAGTGACCAGTGGAACTCACTGCTACCCCAAAATGCCTTGGTTCTTTCTATGTATCCTTGCTATGTGACTTATTTCTCTATTGAATCCATATTAGCTAAGCAGATATACTTGCGATCCTCTATGTTGATGGTAGTGTGACTCATATTGTACCCATGTTGTGACTTTGCTATATAAATTAGCCCCAACAAAGGGCCTCTCTGACAACCCCATTATGCACCCCTCCTGGAAATTCAGAAACTATTCTTTTCTCATTTCTAATAAAACTCTTGTAACTTCTTTGTAATTGTTTTGCAACTTCCTTCTTCAATGTTATGTAATAATAAGCTTCATACATTTGACATTTAGCAGTTAGTAATTATATTCCTCCTGTCTCACATGCATTTGTTAGAACACAATTATATGTTTTACATTTTTGTGTTTCATTGTAAATCTATTTATGAATGAAAAATAAACAATATTGAAATTAGATTAGCAGGTCTGCTTTTTCCACTGCCAAGGGTCAGTAACTTAGAAAATATTGTGCATATAATGCACCTGATCAGATATGTTGAGGATAGTGGAAGTCAAATTTCTCACTACTGGAGAAGAGAGAGGGAGCCACAATTGTCAGGAAAAAGGAAGATTAGACTGTAGTCTAACATTGGCTTGAAAATAGAATTATTGTTCTGACCTCAAGCCTTTTAATATATCTACATGTATATATGGATGTATGCATGTTATATTATCTCTTAGTTTTATATACTGATAGGATCTAAATGCACTGATATCAATATGAAGAGTGTCCATAGTACTCATATTTCTTTCCCTAAATATTGCAAAAAAGAACAATGGTTCTTTAAAGAAAAGGCAGATTTCAGACTGGATCAAGGAACCCTGAATGGATCATGTAACATTGCATGATATTAGAAAGTAAAGAAACTCTCCACGAATAATGGAAATATGATGAAATACCATATTGCTTAGTTTGTAGGGTGTTCCAGTGGGCCAAACTGGGACAATTTGAACTTTAAAGAATGATAATGACTGGAGTAAAACAATCTATGCATCCATACTTACTTGAAGGTATTTGTAACGTCAGGTATGGTGGCACAAGTCAGTAATATCTGTACTTAGGAGGAGGAAGCAGAAGGATCACTATGAGGTTGAGGCCAACCTGGCTACATAGTGAGTTCAGGGACACTCCGAACTGCATAGTCAGACCTTGTCTCAAAAAAGAAAAAAAAAAGAGAAGATGAAAAATTATAGGCACATAAATGGAGGTTAAGGAAAATTTTCTACAATAGAATATAAACTATAAATGAATGCTGGGATTGGAAAATTATCATTAAGTACTAAACTGCTGCTAAAAGTTTGATAAGGAATGGAATATTTACATAGCCTTAAATGGTTTCCAACAAATTGCTTTTAAAATTAAAAGAGAAAAAGTTGCAACTCACCAGTGAAAAAACTTAGCCTACTTTATGTTAATTCAAATTATGAAGCTTTTTTTGCTAGTATTGGGAAAGACAGACTGACATCATACACTAGTATAGAACCCTAAAAAAATGCACTATCACTATTATGATATTCCTGTCAGAAATGCATAATACTTAAGCAGGAAGAAATATTAAATGAAGTTGAAGTTAAGATGTTTTATAAAATGATTGTCTTATCATCTTCAAGAATATAAATGTCAACTAAGATAAACCCTTAAGATGCTTTTCTGATAAAAGGATACTAAAAAGAAATAGCAGTAAAACATTATGTGGGACACTGGACTGCAAAACAAATCACTACATCACTGTAGGTGCCATCACTGAGATAATTGGTGAATCTGAATGTGGAAAGTTGGTTACATAGTAGCCTATCAGTATTAAATTTCCTGATTTTGACAACTGTATTCTGGTTTTGAAAGACAATGTTCTTGTTCTTAGGAAAGACATAGAAATATTTAGGAGCAAAGGGTACAGTGTCTCCAAATTAAGCTCAAATGGTTCCCAAAAGAGGCATATGCATACGAAAGCAGAATGAAAAGCAAGTGGTGAAAAAAATATGGTAATTGACGAATATACAGGAACTCACTTTACAACTTTTGTAACTTTTCAGTGAGCCCTCCCATCCACACCACCAATTATTAGCATAGGAAGAGTCCAAAACAAGAATTTGAGGCAAAGAAAACAGTTTTGCTATGAGAAAGAGCTTGGCAAGTTATAGGAATTAACAGAAAAAGTGTATGGTTTGTGTGTTCACAAAATGCTAAGTGGCAAGGCAAGATGTACAGGTTAGCAATCATGCAGTTCTCATGGGCCATGGGAAGGGATTTGGATTTAATCCTAAAGGGAAGTCACTGTGAAGTTCTGAACACAGATATGGCAAGACAGATTTTAGAGTTAATTCTAGGGAATGATTGTGATTGGAACTGGTTAAGTTATATAGCAGCCTTATAATCACTTGGTCATCGTGTCTACAGGAAGAAAGAATAGGGACAATCAGGCTTCCTTGGGCCTGCTTGCAGGTGGAAAAAGATGGGAAAAATCCTATTGTAAGCCTGTAAGAGAGCAAAAACAGTAGCTACCACTCCTCACATGTTGCTGTGCCTCGGCTACCCAGCACACTGCCAATGCAAATCCTTCACACAAACCTTTGTTTTATTCTCATAGTTCCAAGAATGCCTCCATTCAAACTACTGATTATCCTATATTTGAAATCAAGAACATCAGGAGAAAGGCACACTCAAATACTTTCAAAAGGGGAACAACGAAATGACACCCAGTACCTTGTGTCTGTTCTGAGTCCAACATCTCTGATGTTTATTTTCTTTCATCATTTTGAATGTGGCTCATCCTAATTCTAAAACTTTAGGATAGATAGCAACTTAACGTCAGAGATGAAATGATTACTCAGCACCTGAGAGACATGTGTTCCCCTTTCCACAAAGGGAAGGGATATGCCTGAACTTAATTATCCAGAGTAGCAGGGCCCCTCACTTCCAGCAGCAGAAGCAGCAGTAGCTTTGCTCATGCATTATCAGCTGATGGCGACTGCCATTCTCACACAACTACTGGCCCTGTTATGATTCATACTCACAAATTCATAGTCTAAGCTCTTTCGATTTATTTCTCATATTCAACATTTAATGTGAGTGCATTTTAAAATAGGGAGTCAGGAGCCCTCCTCTGGGAGACAGCAATCAATGGTATGTCTAGCAGTACACTGAGCTGATTTTTGCAGACTTTTCTTTATAATGATAATGGAATTCCAACTATATTTCTCTTATTTAGTATGCTCCATTTGCATATTTCCAATAAATCCAGTTTCTTCTGTCTTTATACATGATGTTATGAAATTTGCTCTGACTCCCCTTTAACTGCAGTAAATAAAATTCCTGTTTTAAAGAAGGGAATGACTATATTGAAGTAACTTAGGTATACCACATCTACCATATGGGTATATCAAAGATCTTTCTCCTTGAGTAATGGACTAATTTTCCTTCATTCCCATCCTTCATTAGGATGGGAAGACTGATATATAAATTTCATACATAATATGTCTATATGATACATAAGTATATAATATATTAAATACAGATATATATTTTCAGGTCTTGCTAGCTGCAAGTATCTCCCCAGTCAATTGTCATGACTAGCTATTCCTGGAAGTGGCATAGATGAGGATTCTCTTTCTGAGCTGTAAAGACCTCTGTTTATAGAGGTATACAGTTCAGTATACCGTTCTCATCAAAGAACCTGGCCTCCCTTTAGGTATAGCTGTATTACTTCTACCTATCATACCTCCTATCCACCCATTCTTCTTTGAGTCATATGGAAGAACCTATGACCCTAAGTCAAACAGTTGAACTCTTCCTCAGAACTCCTTTTCAGGGGTTTTGGAGAAAATATTCTCTTATAACTGGGACTTTTAGTTTGTAGGTTATGAGACTTAGGGTTCTAGGGTCTGCAAGCCTGCTACATAGAAAAATGAGACACAGCTTTGATAATAGCATTTGTATACTTTATGAATCAGTGTCTCAAACCAATGTTACCTCTGTGATTTAACTAAGTAACTTCAAAGTAACTCATATTCTTTAATATATATATTATATATGCAAGATAGATAACTGTACTAATGATCTGTATTCATCAAAAAGAACAGTGTGTGCTTTCATGGTTTGATCATTTTATGCCTATATCTTGTAATCTCAACAACCACTTTGAAGACAGCAATATGCAATATATTAACCAATATTAATCTCCTATTATTTTGTTTAGAAAGTCTGTACCATTGCTTTTATTCCTTTTTTGTTTTTAAAATAAAAAATTCTGTCATATATAGTCACATGTCCTATATAATTACATGATAGCTTCACTACTTTACTGAATGCTGCTGTGGGCAAGTTTATAGGACTTTGGAATTAGGTGTTGAGCAATGGCAGGACCTTCTTGGCCAGGTTTGGATTCTCTTGGGCAATTAAAATCCTTTATCATCTTAATAGGTTGCTAGTAGATTAGATTTTTGAGGAGCTTCATTAGCTTGAACCTAATGCCAGAAATCTTGCTGTGTCCTTATGCTAAAAGCTAGACTCTGCCTTTGAAATTTCCGTTAGTGGCACAGGTCAGTTCTTTCTGGACTTTAGGTCATCACTTCATGCTTCCCACCCCCTTACCTTAAAACAATAGGGAGGGAGGGAGAAAATGAGGCAGACACGTAGATTTTTCTTAGAAAAAACACTCATGTATTTTTATTAACATGTATTTTTGTATAAATCAATGAGTTTTGCTGTGACCTTTCCATATATGAGTACATTTATATTTTTAAATTAAATATAATAAAGGAGATTTTTCCCTTTGAAACTTTGAAATCTATATTAGTAAAAAGTGTAAATGATTTGATTAATATTTGCATTCTATCAATAGTGTTTTAGCTACTTGTGCTGCGAAAGACAAGATTTTCAGAATTGAAATGTTTATAATTTTGAATAGATCTTAATTCTAACTGTAATTCTTTAAACAGATATTGATTTTTTTCCTTTATGAATCATAAGATTATATCCTTAAATAGTTTCTTTAATCTGAAATTTTTTATTTAGGGAAAAAGCAGACACAGAAGAGAAAAACAAAAAAGCAAAAGAGACAAGCAAACAACAACAAACCCAAAACTATAACAGCAAGATGATAGGAATTTAATAATGGTTGTAATATTGCATATTGTTACCTTCAAGAGGATTACTTAGATTACCAGAGATAGAAATATAAAATTGATCAGCAGTTTCTTACCCTTACACAATGTTTATTGTAGATTTGGATCATATTTGCTCCTTCTGTTTCTTACCCTAGGGAGACAATGCAGTATTTACAAATGTGAGTTTCGTTTATTTCGCTTATGACTATGGTCTCAAGTCGTGTCCATTTATTTATAAATATCTCAATGTGATCATTCTTTATAGCTGAGTAGTACTCCATTGTATAAAAATACCACAACTTTTTTATCCATTCCTCAGCTGATGGGCACTTAGGTTGTTTCCAAGATCTAGCTATTACAAATTGTGCTGCTATAAACATGGGTGCACATATATCACTGTGGTATGATGTTTTCAGATCTTCTGGGAACATGCCCAGAAGTGGAATTGTTGGATCAAATGGGACTTCCAAACCCAGCTTAGATTTATTCCTAAATATTCCATATTTTTGGATGCTATCATGAAGGGTATGGTTTCCTTCATTTCTTTCTCACTGAGTTTATTGTTTTTCTACAGGAATGCTATTGATTTTGGAGTGCTGACTTTGTTTCCAGATACATTACTGAATTTGGTTATTACATCTAGAAGTCTTTCAATGGAGTTTTGGAGGTCTTCTATGTAGAATATCATATCATCTGCAAATAATAATTTAGCTTCTTCCTTTCTTATCCTTATTCCTTCTATTTCTCTCTCTTGTCTAATTGCTTTGGATAATGTTTCGAAAACTATATTGAATAGAAGTGGTGATAATGGACATCTTGTCTTGTTACTGATTCTGTTTTGAAAGTTTTCAGTTTTTGTCCATTTAGTAAGATATTGGCTCTTTTTAAAAAATCATATTCGGCTTTTATCAGATTGAGGTAAAGATCTCTATTCCAATTTTCTTTAGGGTTTTTATTATGAGTGTTGGATTTTGTCAAAAGATTCTTCTGCATCTAATGAGATGATCATGTGATTTTTGTCTTTGCTCTGTTGATATAGTGTATTATGTTTATTGGTTTGCATGTGTTGAATCAGTCTTGCATTCCTAGGATGAATCCTACTTGATCATGGTGTGTAATCTTCATGATGATTTTTTTCATTGTATTTGCCAGTATTTTATTGAGGATTTTTGCATCTATGTTAAAGAGAGAGATTGGCCTGTAATTCTCTTTTTTGATTGGTTCTATCTTTAGTTTTATTGTTAGGGTAATAGTTGCTTCCAGGAATGAGTTAGGGAGACTTGCTTGTCTTTCAATTTCATTGAAGTTTGACGAGTGTCAGCATAAAGTCTTCCCTAAGTTTTTTGTAATTCATTAGTGAATCCATCAGGACTTGGGCTTTTCTGTGTTGGTAATGTTCTAATTACACTTTCAATTTCATTAATTAAAAATTGGTTTATTCAGCAGTTTTACATTTTCTTGATCCAGCTTTGTTAATTCATATGTTTCTGGCTATCTGTCCATTTCTTCTGTGTTACTGAACCTATGAGAGTACAGTTTTCGTTTTTTTTTTTTTTTTTTTTGGTACTGGGGATCGAACTCATGACCTCGCGCTTGCCAGGCAGGTGCTTAAGCCACTGAGCTAAATCCCTGGCCCGCGAGAGTAGTTATTGATGACCTTCTATATTTCCACAGGATCTGTAGTGATTTCATCCTTTTTATTTTTTAATGCATGTATTTGAGTTTTTTCTTTCTTCTTTTTGATAAGGTTGGCTAGGAGTTTATCAATTTTATTTATTCTTTTATAGAACCAACGTTTTGATTCATTAATTCTCTGTATTGTTTCTTAGTTTCAATTGCATTGATTTCTGCTCTGCTGTTTATAATTTCATCTCTTCTTTGGGCTTTGGGCTTGACTTGGTTTTCTTTTTCTAGAAGTTTGAGGTGCAGCCTTAGGTTGTTTATTTGTATTCATTCCATTTTCCTGATGTGAGAGTTTACCATTATAAATTTCCCACTGAGGACTGCTTTCATTGTGTCCCACAGGTTCTGGTAAGTTGTATTTGCATTTTCACTCAATTGTAGCTATTGTTTAATTTCTTCTTTAATTTTTTATGTGACCCATTGGTTGTTTAGGAGAGTGTTATTTAATTTCTATGTGTTTATGGGGTTCTTGTTGGTCTTTTTGTCATTAATTTCCAATTTTATTGCACTATAGTCAGATAATGTGCATGGGATTATTTCATTTCCTTTACATTTACTTAAGCATGTTCTGTGGGCTAGTGTATGGTTTATTTTAGAGAATGACCCATGTGAAGCTGAGAAAAATGTGTATTCTGATGTTGGCTGGAACATTCAGTACACATCTACTAGGTCATTTATTCACAAGTTTGATTCAGCTCTGTTATTTCTTTGCTGATTTTTTGTTTGGTTGATCTGTCTCTTTGTGACAATGGGTGTTAATGTCCACAGATATAACTGTATTGTTTATTTGATTTTTCACATCTATTAAGATTTGTTTTACATCATTGGGTGCTCCCATTATTTGGTATATATATATACACACACATACACACACACATTTATGATTATAATCTCTTCCTCTTGAATTTTTCCCCTAACAAGTATGTAGTGACCTTCCTAATCTCTTTTGATCATTCTTGGTTTGAAGTTCACATTGTCTGAAACAATAGCTCCCCTGCTTTTTTCTGGGTTCCTGTCACATGGAGTATTGTTTTCCAATCATTGGCTTTTAATCGATGAATTTCCTTTTGAATTAAATGTGTTTCTTGTACATAGCATATCATTGGATTTTCTTTCTTAATCCACTATGCCAGTCAGTTTCTTTTTATTGGTGAGTTGAGACCATTTACATTGATGTATATAACTGATATGCACTGACTTATCTTTGTCATGTTATCTTTCTGTTACTTGTTCTCTACTTTTTCTCTTGTTTATTTGTTTGCCTTGCTTTGTGGTTTCCTTTTTTTTTAATTGTAGTCACCTTTATTTCTTTGTAGAGTATCTTTCAATACTCTTTGTAGTGTTGGTTTGGTGGTCATGAATTTCTTCAGTTGCTCTTCATCATGGAATGTTGGGAGCCATTGAAGCTGGAGACTGACCACACATGCAAGGCTAGAGGATGATCATTCCAAGAACAAAGAGCACCTGGGGCAAACCATGTGCAGAAGCTGCTTCAGCCCAGAGAACACCTGGCCCCAAAACAATCTGAACAGTGGGTTGCTAGAACAATAGGGTGTCATGTGACATTAAGGTGCTAAAAGGTTTAAATAAATGCCCTTGCAGGGAAGAGCCAGTACCTTTCTTCCCATCAGGAGAGTAAGGCTGCACCTGGCCCCAGGTTTGTCTCTTTCTTTTTCTCATCCTCTCATGGTCCTTAACCCCAAGAACCTCAGGAGCTGCATGGGCCATGACAATGGAAGTATTTTATTTCTCCATCAATTTTCAAAGCTAGTTTTTCAGGGCATATCAATCTGGTTTGGAAGTTGTTTTCTTTCAGGACTTGAAATACTTCACTCCAAACTTCTTGACTTGAAGGTTTGTGTTGAGAAGTCTGCTGTGATTCCGATAGGTTTTCCTTCATAGGTGATCTGTTTCTTTTCTCTAATAGCGTTTAGTATTCTGTTCTTGTGCTGAATTTCTGGCATCTTAATTATTGCATGTCTGGGTGAAGATTTATTTTGGTTATGGCTAATTGGAGTTCTATATGCCTTTCTGCATATCAGATTCTTTCCCCATGTTTGGAAAATTTTCTGCTATTATTTCTCTAAATAGTCTTCTTATGTCATTTGTGTTGACCTCCCTGCTTTTTCATTAATGCCTATCAGTATTATATTGTTTCTGTTTGCATCATCTTGCAGCTGTTGAATTGTTGTTTCCTGGTTCCTTTTTATTTTTAACAGATTTTTTCTTTCATGAACATAAGCTTCCATCCTGTCTTCATGGTCTGAGAGTCTATCTTCAACTTCATTCAACCTGTTTTGCCAGCTTTCAATGGAATTTTAAGTTTCCTGAATATCCTTTTGAACCTGTTTCATGCATTCTAATTCTGTGTTATATTGTTAATTCAAGGTTTCCATCATTTTCTTATGTTCCTCTATTTTTTAATCTAACTCTTCTTTAGATACACTCAACATTTCTTTCAAGTTTGTCATTTCTTTTTTTTTTAACCTGGGAGATTATTTCTGATCTGATTTTCTCTAGGGATTCATAAAGTTGTTTCTTTACTACAGTTGCTATCATTTCAGAAAGTTCAGTTGTGCTATTGCCAATGTTTTCTCTTTTAGTGTCTCTTGGGTTTGTTCTCTGTGGGCTGGGGGACTGAGATTGCATCTTGCTCTTTCATTTTGCATTTTCCTCTGGGATTCATGTGGCTGGCCAGGCACTCTCCCAATGCACTAGAACACTGCACTGGGCAGAGCTTCAATCCTCTGATATTCATATGGCTAGCCAGAGTGCACCCCTGAACTATGATGCTGCAGCCTCACAGTGTGATGGGCAAAGATCAAAATCTCAAGTGCTGTTCAGCTCGGCTAGTCATTCCCTGATGGACAGCTCTGGGCTGGGAAGTTCTCAGTACCTCTGTGACCTATGAGGCTGGCTGGGGATTACCTTGATGGATTGTGTTGGGACTATGGGCTCGACAGAGCTCAGATCCTCCATGCATCTATCAGGGATGCACCCCTAGAATGTGATGGTAGGTCTTGCACCTGGCTGGGTAGAGTTCATAACCTCTAGGACCCAGGCAGCTATCTGGATACATCCCCAGAGTGTGGTGCTGGGGATTTGTGCCTGGCTGAGTGGAGTTCAGAACCTCCAGGACCCAGGCAGCTAGCCAGGACATCCCTCTAGGAGTGTGGCACTGGGGCCTTGTGCCTGGCCAAGAGTATTTCAGAACCTTTGGATCATGCAGCTAGCCAAGATGTATCTTTGGAGTATGGTGCCAGGGCCTTGCCCCTTTCATCTGAGTTTTCAAGAATATTTTAAAGTATTTTGTTTCTGGTAGTTGTATGAATGGGTTAAACAGAGAAATATAAAGATCACTGATGCTATGATTTAAAATTATGCACCAATGGCATAAAATGTTCAGTAAAAACCAGGCACAAAAATTATGAGACTATGAATCACAGATGTATGTGTAAAGATTGCTGAAAATTGTTCGCTAATGCACTATAAATAAAATCCGTTGAAATTTTACAGAGTAGATTGAACCTTTTTTATTGCCAATGAGGAATACACATTGAATGTATCTATTATAATGTAATGCCTTCAAACCAAAATAAATTATTTCTAAAAACTTAAATGGCGTGAGCTACTTTCATCAGGAAGGAAAAAAATTAAAGCAATAGTTTAGTAAGACAATAGTAAGAGAAAATCTGTTGAGAGATAAACTGATTTATTTACAAGTGTCATATTATCTGAACTATAACATATTAATGAAAATCATTTTTGGTATTGTATTCTTTTCTGGTGGTCTTAGGTGCTTTGTTGTTGCTATGACGCCATTGTCCACAACTGCAATTTAAAAGAGGGAAGGTTTATTTTGGCTCACAGTTAAAAGAGGTTTCAGTCCATAGTCTATTGGCTCCAAGGTAGGGCAGCAGGGCAGACGAGCATGACAGAGAAGCAGCTCATGACATGGCAATGGGAAACAGACAGAGATGAAAGAAGGAGGAAGGGAGATAGACAGATCCAGGGCACACCTGGAGAGACCCACCTCCTGCAAGGAGGCTTTACTTCTCAGTGTCACATTTACCTATAAATTCATCAGTGGACTGCTGTACTGATGAGTGTCACACTCCCATGATCCAATCACCTTCCCCAAACTCCACCCATGGAGTCCATGAGACTTTAGGGGACATCTAACGTTGTAACAAACTTTACATTGAAAATTAATTCTTATAATTACCACATAGTAAAAACATTAAATAATGTAGATTACTTTAAGAAACCCCCAAATGGACAATATATGATAAAAATGAAGGAAAATATCCTTATATATGATAAAATGAAGGAAAATATCCAGATGAAAGTAAAATTATTTTATATAATTAATCATTATATTTAAATGTATGATTCATGATTTATTTTTGGAATGTGATGTTATTAACTGTATTAATTTTTAGCATTGCACAATCAATTACCAGAAACTCAGATAACAACACCCATGTATTAATCCACAGCTTTGTAGACCTAAAGTCCAGTTATGCCATGGCTCTGTTGTTTGTTCTGGGCCTCACAAAGTAAAACCAGAGTATTGGATTTGCAGTGTTACTTTCCAGAGGTTCTGAGGAATTTCCACATTCAAAATCATTCAGGTTGTTGGAAAAGTTGTGTTCTTTGTGGTTATAGAACTGAAGTCCACACTGACTTCCTGTTAGCTGGAAACTGCTCTTGGCTCCTGGCTGTTACCCACAATTGTCACTGGGCTTTCTCCATCTTCAAAGTGAGCAAGAGAGGGTTGCTCTCTAAGTGAGCACCTTTATACTTTGAATCTTTCCAGCAGGAGGAAACTGGTCTTGTTAAGGGACTAATGAAGTTAGTCCTACTGAATATAATCTACTCAGAGACTAATGCCCATTGTTTAGGATTTTAATTACATTAATCTACCTAACACTTAGTATGTTATTATACCTATTATACCTATCAATATTATATAGATATATTATAGCACAGCAGCACCTTGATTAATGTTTGACTAAATAACTGAGAAAAGTATTGTACCTTCCAGGGGGCAGGAATATTGAAAGACATCTCAGAATTCTGACTGCTACAGGAATAAATTGCACCATGATTGAATTTGTCTAAAGATCCATCTAAAAATATAATTCCAGACAAAAAATGAGAGGCTATTTAGAAGTTTGGAAGTCTTGAAACTATTTTAACAATGAGTTGAATCCTTCTTGTTTAACTTCCAGATTTCACTAGTCTCTCAGGCTGCCAAACTCAAATATCAAGTAATGACACTGCTTGTGTGGAAGTCACTTCAGAGCTTTTCCAATCAAGATGTGGGCCTTGCTGCTCTTCTTGCAACAAAGTGATTATTATGATATCACATGCAAGAACAATTTCTCTTTCTTGCTATCAGTCTGCTTACAGGCATGATGTTCACTGAGTGTTTATAATGGGAAAGTTTGGGATCCTATAAGTATAATGTATAAGCATATCCTATAAGTAGTGGAGGTACCCTGTGTTTTTTAAAATCATTGCAAGTGGTTTTATCTCCCTCCAGGAGAATATCAGTAATAAGAGCAGCACATCTGTCAGCCCCTTCTCCTTCATCATGGAACCCTCCTCCTCAGAAGTGCAAACAGTCCCAGCAACCCTGCTCTACTCCAAATAAGCTTTCTTTATCCTCTCAGTGCTAAATATCAGAAATACTTCTCATGTTCTGCCAGATACTTATTTTATTTTTCTCATTTCTAGCATCAACATACCCTTTAAAAAAAATCACCTCCTTTAAAAAAAAATCATCTCCAAATCTAAACAACATAAGCATCTCTGCTTCTTGAATCACAATGTACCCCTAAATGTTCATAAGATTGCTTCCAGGCACTAAGAAAGTGTTAAATCATGGGTCATATACTGCTTAACAACACTGAGAAGTGAGTAAAATGCCATATTTCTAGTTAGAGGTCATTTCAGTACACAATTACCTTGTGCCCAGGGATTCATTCATTTCAGAAGTAAGCTCATTAGTGACCCCTGCTTTATTATGATGTTTCTGCCTTAGACTTAAGTCTGCTGTATTTCAGGGTTTGTGTTGGTCCATCCTTATTCCATTAGCTCTAAAATTTGTCCCTGAGTCACCAGATCTCAAGTCTGCAAAATTTTTACCATAGCCTGTAAGGCTATTTGCTGCATGGTTATGTTTGAAGGTTTCAGTGCCAGAGACTCTATGTTGAATCCCAGCCTTCTAATATTTCTATACTTCAGTATTAGATCTTATAACATGTTCTCTTCATGTAAAAGGCATACAATAAGCACTTCCTAATGTCAGATGTCATTCTAACCACCTGTTTCCTACATCTAGGCTAAGCCTGCTGATGTATTTCTTGTTCCTTGGAAAAAGAACTAAGGCAGAGGTAGGTTGATAGATGAAATGTCTCTTACTTTCTAAATATGTCAAGAACCTAACCACTTCTCTCCATTACCATTACCCCTCCCCTATTCCTCATCTAAGCCTTTTTTTTTTTGGAGACAGAGTCTCAGTACGCAGTTCAGCCTGGCCTTGAACTCACTATGTTGCCCAAGCTGACCTCA
>PVJX010042862.1:0-13933 GCA_004027295.1 Dolichotis patagonum | reverse complement strand
ATGCCGACACTCCTCAAACTCTTCAATGAAATTGAAAGGGAAGCAATTCTTCCTAAGTCATTCCTGGAAGCAAATATTACTCTAGTACCAAAACCTGAGAAGACCCAATTAAAAAAGATAACTTTAGGCCAATCTCCCTAATGAACATAGATGCAAAAATTCTCAATAAAATAGTAGCAAACAGGATGAAGCAAATCATCAAGAATATTATTCACCCTGACCAAGTGGGATTCATCCCAGGAATGCAGGGATGGTTCAACATACATAAATCAATAAATGTAATTCACCATATCAATAGAGCCCAAAGTAAGAACCACATGATCATATCAATAGATGCAGAAAAAGCTTTTGATAAAGTCCAACACTCATTCATGATAACAACCTTACACAGAGTTGGAATAGATGGTCTTTACCTCAATATGATAAAGGCCATCTATGACAACCAACAGCCAGCATCATATTAAATGGCCAAAAACTGAAAGCCTTTACCTTAAAATCAGGTACAAGACAAGGATATCCCCTCTCACTGCCCCTATTCGACATAGTACTGGAAATACTAGCCAGAGCAATTAGACAAGAGAGAGAAATAAAAGGAGTAAGGATAGGAAAAGATGAAGTTAAATTATCATTATTTGCAGATGACATGATATTTTACATAGAAGACTGCCAAAACTCCATTGAAAAACTAGATATAATAAATAAATTCAGCAATGTAGCTGGATACAAAGTCAATACTCAAAAATCAATAGCATTCCTGTACACTAACAACAAAAATAAATAAAGAGAGGTAAGAGAAGCCACACCCTTCACACTAGCATCCAAAAAAAAAATGAAATACTTAGGAATTAATCTCATCTCAAAGAGCTATACAAGGAAAATTATAATACCCCAAAAAAAGAAATCGAAGAGGACATCAGAAAATGGAAAGACATCCCCTGTTCATGGATAGGAAGAACAAACATTGTGAAAATGGCCATTCTCCCAAAATTACTATACAGATTCAATGCAATCCCAATCAAAATACCACTAACATACCTCATAGATCTAGAGAAATCACTCCTAAAATTCATCTGGAACCGGAAGAGACCTAGAATAGCAAAGGCAATTCTAAGCAACAAAGGCAAGGCAGGAGGCATCACAATCCCTGATTTGAAATTACACTACAAAGCTACAGTAATAATATAAACATGGTACTGGAATAAAAACAGATCTGAAGATCAATGGAATAGATTGGAAGATACAACCACAACCACAAACTCACTCAACCACCTTATCTTTGATAAAGGGGCCAAACATGCTCACTGGAAGAATGACAGTCTCTTTGACAAATGGTGCTCGAAAAACTGGCTATCCGTATGCAGAAGACTAAAACTAGCCCCATGCCTATCACCATGTACTAAACTAAAATCTAAATGGATCAAAGATCTAAATATTAAAACAGAAATGCTAAATCTGTTGGAAGACAAAGTAGGTAAAAACCTCAAAGATATAAGGGTAGGTAGAGAATTCATGAACAAGAATCAAACTGCACGAAATATACTTCCCAGAATCAATAACTGGGACCATATCTTATTAAAGAGTTTCTGCATGTCGAAGAGATTTCCAGCAGAGTGAAAAGAAAACCCACAAATTGGGAAAAAATTTTAATGGACAGTCCCTCAGACAAAGAACTTCTGTCTAGAACTTATAAAGAATTAAAAAAAATCAGACCCACAAAATTCAAAGACCCAATCCAAAAATGGGCATCTGAAATGAATACACAGTTCTCAGATGAAGAAATACAAATGGCAAATAAATACATGAAAAAATGTTCATCATCATTAGTCATTAGAGAAATGCAAATTAAAACCACACTGAGATTCCATCTCACCCCAGAAAGAATGGCCAGGATAGAAAACACTACCAACAACAAGTGCTGGAGAGGCTGTGAGGAAAAGGAACTCTTCTGCACTGTTGGTGGGAGTGTAGACTGTAGCAACCACTGTGGAGGTCAGTCTGGAGATTCCTCAAAAAGCTGGGTCTGGAAGTCCCATTTGACCCAGCTATTCCACTGCTAGGCTTATTCCCAGAAGATCTGAAAACATCATACCACAGTGATATATGTGCACCCATGTTTATAGCAGCACAATTTGTAATAGCCAGATCTTGGAAACCACCTAAGTGCCCATAAACTGAGGAATGGATAAAAAAGTTGTGGCATTTTTATACAATGGAGTACTACTCAGCTATAAAGAATGATCACATTGAGATATTTATAAATAAATGGACATGACTTGAGACCATACTCATAAGTGAAATAAAACAGACTCACATGTGTAAATACCATATAGTCTCCCTAGTATGAGAGTTGATAAGAGTATATAAGATTTTATGGTAAGCATGAGTCCCCATCTCATAGCTTTGAAGCCTTTCAATGTTTTCATTCATCAGTTGGAATGGTTTTATTCTGTTTTGTTTGACTATATCATGCATGATGGTATGAACAGCTGTTTTGAAGAAAACAAAACATTATGACAGCTCTTGCTGATCTAATATCATCCTTCTTAGAAGTCCTACTATGCTTCTATTCTTCTACTACCATTGGTTCTATCTGTCACATTGTGTCTTATTGGGATTTGAATATGTGTGATAGTATAAACAAAAATTTTTATATCAAAAATGAGATATTATAGTACCCATTGATCATTCTCTGTTATTCGGTTCAGAATACCCTGTAATTCTTTGAATGGTTTTATAATATTTTGTTATGTTTGATATTATTATATTTGAAACTATGCTCAACTATAGCAGAGAAAGAGATATTGTGATAGCTACTGTTAATATCTGGTTGTCTTAATGTAAAGTACTGTGTTGCCTATGTTGTCCTGTTCTGATCTGCTTTGTTCTGCCCTCTTTTGTTTTATTCTATTTAAAACAACAACAACAAAAATCTTTCTTAATGCAGCCTTAGGCAGCCACCACCTGGCAATCACATTGTATGTGTGAATTTCAAGCTTTTCAGCAACTCTACACTACAGTTATTTTATCTACCTTACAAAGGCACAGATAGGACACCTCAAACATAAACTCAGAGATTTACTGTTGCATATTGTTATTACCAGTTTTCATTTGCCCATTGAAAACTTCTGTTTATATTTACAATGTCTTCCTGGAAATTTCTCTGCCCTTGGTGTAAAAAATGAAAAATAAAATATTCAGAACTTTAATATTTTCATAGGTGAAAGGGAGATGAATCAGAATAAGTTTCTTGGTTTTAAAATATGTAAGCCTTGTTTATGTGTCAAAAAGGCATTAGCTAAACATATGTACATACACATACAAATTTTAAAAGCCACAGAAATTGATATTTAATTGAAAGGAGACAATTCCAATTTAAAATTTTCCCCAAAAGCAATGTCCCCAAAACTATTGTGTGTATATAAAGAGGATAATATTTTTATGTTATATGATTTTAGAAACTAAAAATAGGTGAGTGGAATTAGTTCACAATATATCTTACTATTAAGAGTAAAATATTACATTTTTTATGGAATCAGTGCCAACATGTAACATGTTTTTGATTGAGAGTTGCTCAAGCATATCTGGCTGAAAAACAAATAAGCTAGTAAACAAACAAACAAACAGAAAAAAACCCAAAACATGACTTAGTAGGGCTTGTGAAAGCAGTTTTTGAGTACTGGAATCAGGAAACATGAACATTTGCTTACAAATTTAGTTTTTATTTTCTGCAACCCCAGGTAAGTCTTTCTATTCAATCTGCACCAAGTGCCTTTTGTACAGAATCTGTGGCATATCATGTTGACCTTTCCCATCAGTCTCTGACACACAGAAAAACTAAGTTTCAAGGCAGACAGGGTGAGCCAGCTCAGATTCCTACACAATACCCCAAGAAATTCAACAGCAAAGGGCCCTGAGGGAGAGAACCTGTGAGATGACTGAACCACAAAGGCCCCTGGCAGTCAGGAATTTTTAGAAAGTTCCCAGTCACATCTCTTTGTGCTGTGCTGGGTGTCACCCCAGGGTCAATAACAATCAAGTGAACTTGGAAGAGAAATGAGACCACATAAAATGGCTAAAATCTTTCCCATAAAGACACAGATTAGGCATACATTATTTTTGAGATGGTGACCCTCATTTTTAAAATTATATATTGATTTTACAGTAAATATTGATGCTATTCTGCTTGAAAACATACATATGAATCAAAGGTGTATTTATATTGATAGTTTTTATGATCCAAATTTGGATAGAAAGTTTTAGTCTCAAAGTTAGTAAGACTAAATTTTTAGTTAATTACTAGTGGTGCTATCTAAGATGTGGCAGTGCTTAGAACTGTTATAAGTATCCCATACTCCAGGGAAGACCCTTCATACTATGCCGTGAGATTTCCATGGTCCTGTGAAAGCATGATGAGCAAAACGAGTCCAGTGAGGGGGTCCCTTTCAAGTGGAGGTTTTGGTGAACCAATACCTGGCTTAATCAGGCTCCTTTTTCTCTGCCATAGTGATCATCAAGATGTGGAGGGTCCTGAGTTCCCAAGTAAGAAAACCGTATCTCGACCAGGGGCACTGAAAATTTGGAGACCCTTGCAGCACAAGTGGGAAATACATTTTTGTTATTTTAAGTCACTAAGTTTCTGGGATTATTTGTTAGTGAAATATCATGTAGCCTATTCTGAAAGATATGTAGGCTTTCTCCTGCATTTGACACTGTAGTACAACTATAGGATGAAAAACCAATAATGGTAACTTAGCCAGAGACACTATTGGATTGAAAAATCACTTAACTTTAACATAACTGCTGCTCAATACTGTACAGTTATGAAAGTGCAAGTCTCCCAGGTGTCTTAAAATTCTCTTTCCTAGCATTTTGTGTATACTCCCAACTCTTAGAAATGAACAGATTGATCCAGAGTCTAGGGGGAGAAGAGAATGAGTCAATGATTCAGTGTAAAAGACTAACTGGAAAAAAGGGTCAGGTTTACTGGAATACATCTCAGAAAGAATTTAATTGTTCTATCACCTGAGTGACAAGGATTTCTAAATTAGTTGTGAGGTTTGACCATTCAACAAATTTACACTTATGTATGGCAAGGATCTAATAAGATAAAACTGTAAGATGATTCAATTGTATGAACAATAGGACTACCTATTGCAGCACATTCTGAATTATAAAGAAACATTTTATAGCTACTTGAAAAAAACACATTTGTATAATTTTCAGATATCATGTCAACCTAATGCTAGTAGCCTCAAAAACGGATGAATCCCATTAAATTATACCTTCATATTGATGTTTTGTATTAATGACTTGTAATGTTATTATAGTTACTCTTATATTCATTACATTTCTAGTATTTTGGCAGTACATTTTCTTAACAGCAATTAAGATTATCTAGTGCATACATAGGAAATATTGGATCTATTTTATTCAAATCCTAGTGACCATGTTGGAAGTACAAGTAATACCTCTTTAGGTTGGGTACTATTCATATTGTCCTTTGTTCTTTCCCTTTTTAAATAATTATTCAAAAACACTTTATTTCATAAATTTAGCTTTGATTTTTGGGAGAAATTTTAAACTTTACATTTGTATTCCTTCATTTGATGACATATTTGTACTACTTCATGTGTATATGTGTTTGTGGATGTCTTTCCTTCTTTCATTGAATCTTGAAAACACTCATATAATCATAAAAACTGATCCAGTGGATACAACACAGTATTTATGGAGCTATATACTTTCTCTTAAATCAGGCCTTCCAAAAGAGACCTTGTCTCTTTTGTATGATGTTAATTTGTATGATGTTAATGCCTCTTTTAGAGATCTCCTCATATATTTTACGGTTTGACTGAAAATATTCCTGCAAAGCCTCATGCTCTCAGAGGCAGGGCTTTTGTAAGGTGACTTAATCATGTGATCACCATACTATATTCATATGTGGAGTCATCCACTAATGAGTTCAGTAGCTCAGTGCATTGTTGGGTGGATGGGTGTGCTGTTGGGGGGAGTGCTAGTATATCTCTCCCTTCTTTCTGAATATAGGCCTCCATGATGAGAGTAGCTTTCTTCCATTCCAGGCCCTTCTACCTTGCCATTGTTGCTTTTGAATCTGCCAACTATGGACTGAAACTACTGCAACTGTTAGCCAAGATAAACCTCTCCTGTAATTTATAGGTGTTGGGTATTTTACCAGAGCAAAGAGGAAAGCAACTGAGACAACTTTTGGTACCAGGAGTGAGGTTATTGCTGTGACTATATGACCTCATGGGTTAGAAGCCTTTAGAATAGGTTTAGAATGTGGTGGAACTTTGGAAGGGTTTGGAATGTGTGCTAGAGGAGCCATAGAACGCTGTAAGCAGGACTGATGAGAGATTCTGTTGGATATCAGGAGACTGGAACACTCATATAAATGTAGACAGCAAGGTCCAAGGTCAGAAGCTCTCAGTTGAGGACAAGGATTCCACTGAGAGCTGGGCCAGAGGCCATGCATGTAATGCTATGTCAGAACATTTGCTGATGTCTAGCTCATGCCTTAAGACTTCACAGGATATGACAAAAAGGAGGGCAGACTAATCATTGTGGTGAAGGAAATTTAAAAGCACCCCATTATTCAGGTTGTGACATATGTATTACTGGTGGCTTTTAGCCACCTTAAAGTGTAGACAAGCAGTAAAATCCCATTTTAAAAGTTTCCAGTTTAACAAGCAATGAATAACCTGCAAATGTGGACATTTTGGCTGCTTAGAAAATAAGCATTAAAAAGAAGTGAAGTACTTCAAATCAGCAAAGATGGCTTGAGGGCATCTTAGGATCCAGATAGACCCAGTCAATCAAAGTAAAGGGTGGAAATGTGAAAGACTTTGCTTTGAGAAGAGCCCTAGGGCACCATACTACAGAAGAATAACCTAGGGAAATGGCTGAGCCAATGCTCAGCTATCTAGGAGGTCTCTGCAGCCATGATCCAATGGGGGAGGGAGGCTAATGTTTGAGATGGCAGAAAGCCTTCGCGTCATTCACATGGTGCTGATTTTATGGTTATGCAGAATTTGAGAATTATGGGGTGAGGAAGGCTTCTACCCAGATTTCAGAAGCTGGTCTAGGAGGTCAGATGGTGTACTTCTGACAGAAAAGTGCATGAAGCTGTAAGAATAAAGCCACAGTTGCAGTGGCTCTCCCAGGAAGTTGGAGATGCAAGAAATTTGGAATGTCTACTGTGGAAGGCTACAAGTAGTGAGCAAAATACAACTAAAAGAGAGTCCATGAAGGTGGTATCCAAAAATTCCATAAGGTTCAGACCACCCATATCTCAGCACCACCAGTACTGAATGCTGCACACAGAGCTATAAGATTTAGTGTCTGCCCTGATAAGTTTTGGTCTTGCTTTGATCCCACTCCTTTTACCCCATATCTTCCTTTTGAAATGGAAATATTTTACCTATGCCATTATATGTCAGAAGTCTTTAAGTTTCTTCTGATTTTTACATAGGCTGCAAGCTAAGAATTTGCCTTGAATCTCAGAGGAGACTTTGGATTTGAAATTTTCATCAATGCATGTATTAGGGGAAGAATGTTATGGTTTAGATTGAAAATGTTCCCTCAAACCCTCATGAACTCAAAGTCAAGGGTTTTGAAAAATGATTGAATCATGAGGCACTATCTCATTAGTGATTTATAAGTAATTCATTAACTGAGTGTGTTTTTAGGAGGAAGGGCCTCATTAGAGGCATGCTGTGAGCAGAATTACCTGAAAATGTGTCTCTCCCCAGTCCTTCCTTTCCTTTCTCTCTCTGCTTTCTGGCCACAATGAGATGAACCACTTCTTTCAACATCAGAATCTTCCATCATATAGTCTCTGCATTTGAGCTTCCCAACCATGGACTTAATCTTCTGAAACTGTAAGTCAAGATAAACTTCTCTTCCTTTAAACTGTGGATATTGGGTATTGTGTCTCACGCACAAAGAAAATGACTTAACATGGTATTTAAATAGAAACATAAAAACACAGCCAAAGGCATCTTGGAATATATTTTTAAATATCAGTATATGATTTTTGCCACATCTGCTTACAAAATTCTACCTACCTTGTATCATGTAAAACCAGTGGTTCTCTTTCATAAATATATAAATACTCATAGAGTTTAATTATGTAGAAGTGGATAACTAAAACATTTTATTGGTCTTTTCTATTAATCCATTTTACTGAACTGTGAAATTAGCCTTATGATACATCAGACATTTGAAGTTTTAACAATGCCTGTTAAAATTATCAGTAAAAATTATCAGTACAAATACATCTGTCAGTATGGGAACAAAGCTACAAGATGGTAGAAACTTTTAGGAGAAAACCTGAAAATCAGAATTACTCATTTACTTAGAGTGTGACTTACTCAAATCATATCAACTTATTGGTCTCAGCCTCCTGTCATAACATAATTTTAAAATAGAAATTAATTGAACATTATAACTAGATATAAAAAATTTATCAATGCAAATAAATAATGTGGTTTTTTGATATAACAATATATCCATGTAACATATTTTGATAATTTGCATTCCCATTGCTCTCATCTCCCTCTCCTCTTCCACCTCCCTGAATTCCTTACTAATATCCACTAGTCTACCTTCTGCTTTTCTGTTGTGTTTGTTAGGGATCTCTAGAGAAACAAAATCCATAGAAAATATATGTGTAGTTATGCTGGGAAATTTATTATGTAGGTTTACAGAATTAGAGACAGAAAAGTCCATCATAACTGGCTATGTGCTAGAGAGCTGGCGTTTCCAGGAAATGTTTGGTCTAGGAAGACAAAAGTCACAAAACAACAGCAAATAAAGATGCAGTAGGAGTGCAAGGCTAAAGGCTTGGAAGATCACTGGAGTATGGGAACAGAGATACAAGATGGTATGAACTTTTAGGAGTAAACCTAAAGACACTAGCATAGCCTAGTGCATTGCCTATGATAATGTCTTAATTCCTTTCTTTGTTGCTGAGACAAAATTTCTGACCAGAACAACTCAAGGAAAGAGAGGTTTATTTTGGCTTGCAGTTTATAGAGGTTTCAGTTCACAGTCAAGGGGCTCCAAGGCAGGTCAGCAAGGCAGCAGCGCATGGCTAAGGAGAAATAACCCATGGAATGATTGCAAGAAGCAGAGAGAAGGATTAAAGGGTAAGAGAGCGTCCATCTAGTCATCCCCCCCTTTTCCCCTCCTTGTACTAATCTTTACCTCCCAACTTAATATTTAGTGATAAACTCACAAGCTTGTTAATCCATTGGTGAGTATCAACCCCCATGATCATGAGGCTTTTGGGGGGACATCTAGATATAAACCATAACAGTAAGTTTTTGTTGAAAGGGTGAGAACTGATGACCAAAGGCAATGGCAAAGACTGGAACTTATCATCAATAAAAAGACTTCTTTTGTTCCCTTTTTATTCTGTACAGGCTACAAGCCCTTTACTTGATGTTACCCATATCTGTGATGTTTTTTCCTCCATCATTTTGTTGGGCTATAGGTCAATTATCTACAGACACACTCAGAACATTGTTTTACTACTCTGTTGATGTTTTTAATCCATTCAGGTTTTTTTCTCTCTCTATCCCTCTCTCTCTCTGTCTCTTGCTCTCGCTCTCTCACTGTCTTTCTCTGTCATTGCTCATACAAGAGAAAACATGTAATATTTAACACCCTTAGTCACCATTATTTTATTTAACTTGAAGGTCTCCAGCTTTCAATCTCTATCCTATTTTTTATTTCATTGTTTATGGCTAAATAATATTCCATTTTTCTTTTTCCATTCATCTGTCTACAGGCATCTAGTCTGTTTCCACAGCTTAGCCACTGTGAGCTGTATTACAATAAGGACAGGTATATATGTATAAATATAGTGTGCTTTTTTAATTTTTCAGGAGTCATGGAACTAAACCAAGTAATATTGCTATTAGTTTTTGGAGAAACTATTATATTAACTTTTCTAGTATACACTTCCACCAACAGTATAAAAGTGTTCCTTTTCCCCTGTGTATTTGCTAGCATTTATTGACTTTTTTATTGTTGATACTAGTCATTCTGATTTGAGTGAAATGTGGAGTCTCACTATTGTTTTGATATATATTTTCCTACTGGCTCAAGATGTAAAGCTTCTTTTTCATATACTTATTAGCCATTTGTAGCTTTTTTGAGAAGTGTTCAATTTCTTTGCCTTTTTATTGATTGAGTTTTTTGGGGTTTTTAAAATAAAATTTTGAGATTTTAAAAATTATATTCTAGATACTAGTCCTCTGTCAGGAGAGTACAGCCAGGTGTGGTGTAATCCCAGCATTCAGGAGGCTGAGGTAGGAGGATTGCTGCAAGCTTGAGGCAAGTGTGGGCTACACAGTGAGTTCAAGGCCAGACTGAATTACATAGAAGGACTCTATCTCAAAAAAAAAGCTATCAAAAATTTAAGAGAGAGACATAAAGAGAAAGACAGAATCTAACAGAGATACTCTCCATGATGTAAGCTGTCTCTTCACTCTGTTAACTGGTTCTTTTTCTGTGCATAAGCTTTTTAAATAGAGGTAGTCCATTGTTGATTTTTGATATATTTGTTCCTGTAACTTGAAATGTTTTCCCTATGTTTCTTTTCTTTTTTTCTAGTAGTTTCAGTTTCTACTCTTACTCCTAGGTCTTCAGACTGGATCTCTTTTTTATTTGATTTTAGTACAGAGTAAGCAACAGGAATCTAGAGATAGACTTCTACCTATATCTTCTGAATGATGATATCTAGTTTTAATTGTTTATATACATTCACCACTGGAGAAAAGATAGTTTCTTTGGAGAAAAGATAGTATATTCTTGGCACCTCTGTAGAAAATCCAATGGCTGAAGGTGCATGGGTTTGCTTCTGTGTCATCTGTTCTATTCCATTGGTCACATGTATTTTTGTGAAGTACCATGTTGTTTTGGTTGTTATGACTTCGTAATATAATTTGAAGTGGAATATTTTGATGCCTGCAATCTCGCTATTATTGCTTAAGATAGCTTTTGCTACTTTGGATTTTTTGCACTTATAAATTTTAGGATTTTTTTGCTGTTGTGTGAAGAATGTTGCTGAACTATATTTTGATAAGTTCCTTTACCCACCCTGATATTGGTATGTGTTTATCATGTGTTTTTCAGAAAGAGAAAGAATAAAAAGCTTTTTGGGATTTTTCATTTTATGTGATACAAATACTCCCAACAGGGACAATTTCAGGCTGTTGGCATAACATCACTGAGTGCAAACCTGGGAAAAATTGTTGATACTCAGCTTCACAACCAATGAAAGGCTGGATCCAACATATCATGTTGCACATTTACTGTTAAAATCTTTGCAAAAAAGACACCTATAAAAACTTCATGAATTATATGAATTTCCACATTTTAACCCTTCTCTAAATTTTTAGAATTTATTTTCTGTTCCGTGGTTTTAACATTTAACTACATAGTATCTATCTTAGATAGTGCCATATTTATATTTTGTCATTTTTAATCAGAAGAGAGTTGTGCATCTTAGTTTTGAAGCTAAGACATCAATTAAATGATGACAAATTCTCTTATTGTTCCATGCATCTTTCTTGCAAGTTTTGTTTTTCTTTAATAGTTGTCATTCAACAGTTTCTAATGCCTTAATAATGTATAAAGGTCTCCCTGCACTTATGTCACTTATATCAATGGTTGCAAACAATAAGTCCAAGTAACCATTTAGCATATAATTCTCTGCCAAATGACATCTGTCAGTTTTGTTTATAGTTATTTTAAGTTTCAAATTTCAAATCTATTTATAATCACAAGGGGGAAGAAATTGAGAAAAAGTAACATTTTGTAGAGATTTCTACCAAGATGAATTTGTCAGCAAACTGGTTCATAATGCAGCCTCAATCTCTTCAAATAAGATGATCAGGTTGTAAAATACTGACAGGACTGTAGACATAAAAGAAGAATTCACCATCTCATTATTTACAGGCACAAATGTCCAATCTGATTACAAAATGTGCTTCAAACAGCTGTTAAAAGGTTCTTTAGTTCATTTTTGTTTCTAAGAAAGAGAATATTAATACTGTTCATGTTCAAATTATGCGAGTGACATTCATTGTAGAGCATAGTATTAATTACCAGCTGAATCAATGAGAAGAACAAAATGCAATTGTTTGGTTCAAAATAAAAGTTTGGAATCATTTAGATGATTGGATGTGTGTTTCTCTTCTGTTGCTCTCACATCCTGCATAAAGCGACAAACTGATATTCATCAAAATGAGCTGAATTTTTGGGAAATCAGTGTAATTCAGCATCTTTCCCCAAATTGGAGTAATTTAAATAGAAACAAATTGGAATGGTGCTTTTCTCAAGGTTCTTAGTGTGTGCCAAAAAGCGTTCATTAGCTGTCTCTGCACAGGTTCAGGACACTGACAGCTACTATACCTGCATGAGAGATCGGCCACACGATGCGAATAGCAGCTTCGGTGAGATCCCTCCTGTTTCCAAGACCAAGGGAAAAAAAAGAACGTGAATCATTTTGGTTGTGTGCTGATGCTCTAAAAAATGAAGACACAACTTTTCCTTCAATCACTCTGTTTACACTGAATTTGAGGTTGTTGTTTCCAAAAAGGAATAAACAAAACAAAACAAAAGAAAACAACTAACAGGAAAAAGTGAAACAGCAGAAATCATGTTTAGGAAATAGATGTAAACTTAGCAGCTAAATAAACAAATTCTGGTTCTATTTTGGTCTCATATAACAAAATAATACTATATTTTTTTAGTTAATAAACTGTTAAAAGGTCAGTTCACAAGTTAGTCACCTTTATCCAAGGTAAAACTTTGGTTATTTTGTTTGCTTAACTATGTGATAAAACTAAAGGCAGTTTATATCAGTGAACATAAAGGCAGATTAATTGAATTTATAGCATCTGAACAGAAAGATAAAACAGACTGAACAAAAGTTCATACATACTCAAGGACCTGTGAAACGCTAACAGCAGACACAACATTTGCTTTATTGGAGTCCAAGGAAGGAAGGAGACATACACTGAAGCAGGAATAGTACTTGAAGAAATAATGGCTGAAAACCTCCAAAATTTGGTGAAAGACCCAAAGCTAAGAACCTGAGCAAATCTTAAATATAAAAGCACATAAAGGTGAAGTGAGTTTGAGACAATCACAGAGTACAAGAAAAATCAATATGCAAAAGTCAATCACAATTTTAGATGTTAAGTCAATATGAGAAAATTGAAACTAAAAAGCAATAATGACATTTACAATTACTCTAAATATGATGATACAATTCTATATAAGCTTGAAAATACATGTGTAGATTTTATGTGCTGAAATTTTTAAAAAGTTGTAGAAGTTTTAAATCAAAGGAGATCATTTTAAATCAAAGGAGAACTGGGCCAGGGATATAGCTCATGGCATAAGCACCTGCCTGGCAAGTACAAGGTTGTGAGTTGGATCCTTGGTACCTAAATAAATCAATAAATCAATAAATCAAAGGAGACCCAAATAAATAGAAAAGCATATGTTCAAGGATTAGAAGGTTCAATACAGTACAGATGTCAACTGTCGCAAATAGATTTGTAGGTTACTATAATTTCTATTAAAATCCCAGTAAAAATCTTTTAGATTTAGATAAGTCCCTAAAATTTATAGGAAGGCAATGACTTAGAGTAGTTAGAACAATCAGGATAAATTATAATAAGGCAGGAGGAGTCATTCTACCCAATAGGAAGGCTTTCCATATAGATAAAGCAATAAGAGAGTGAAACAATGTAAAAGACATGAAAAAACAGTAAACACAAAGCAAATAGCAATCTAGGAGTTGATTCTCAATGTCACTCATAACAAAATCAATATAAAATAAGGCAATGCTGTATTTTATTAAGCTGCCAACACTCAAAAGATTGTAAGTACAAGA
>PVJX010042861.1:0-13948 GCA_004027295.1 Dolichotis patagonum | reverse complement strand
ATTCTAAGCAACAAAGGCAAGGCAGGAGGCATCACAATCCCCGACTTAAAATTATACTACAAAGCTACAGTGATAAAGTCAGTATGGTACTGGAATAGAAACAGATCCGAGGATCAGTGGAATAGATTGGAAGATACAACCACAACTGCAAACTCACTGAACCACCTCATCTTTGATAAAGGGGCCAAACATGCTCGCTTGAAGAATGACAGTCTCTTTAACAAATGGTGCTGGAAAAATTGGCTGTCCATATGCAGAAGACTAAAACTAGACCCATGTCTATCAGCATACACCAAACTAAAATGTAAATGGATCAAAGATCTAAATATTAAAACAGAAACACTAAAACTGCTGGAAGAAAAAGTAGGAAAAAACCTCAAAGATATAGGGGTAGGAAGAGAATTCATGAACAAGAACCAAAGTACGTGGGAAGTACTTCCCAGAATCAATAACTGGGACCACATCTTATTAAAGAGTTTCTGCATATCAAAAGAGGTTTCCAGCAGAGTGAAAAGAAAGCCCACAAATTGGGAAAAAATCTTCACAGACAGCGCCTCAGACAAAGGACCTTTGTCTAAAACTTATAAAGAATTAAAAAAAATCAGACCCTCAAATTCAAAGACCCAATCCAAAAATGGGCATCTGAAATGAATACACAGTTCTCAGATGAAGAAATACGAATGGCAAATGAATACATGAAAAAATGTTCGTCATCATTAGTCATGAGAGAAATGCAAATTAAAACCACACTGAGATTCCATCTCACTCCAGAAAGAATGGCCAAGATAGAAAACACTACCAACAACAAGTGTTGGAGAGGCTGTGGGGAAAAGGAACTCTTCTGCACTGTTGGTGGGAGTGTAGACTGGTGCAGCCACTTTTGCATTCAGTCTGGATATTCCTCAAAAAGCTGGGTATGGAAGTCCCATTTGACCCAGCTATTCTGCTTCTAGGCATATTCCCAGAAGAACTGAAAACATCATACCACAGTGATATATGTGCACCCATGTTTATAGCAGCACAATTTATAATAGCCAGATCTTGGAAACAACCTAAGTGCCCATCAATTGAGGAATGGATAAAAAAGTTGTGGCATTTTTATACAATGGAGTACTACTCAGCTATAAAGAATGATCACATCGAGATATTTATAAATAAATGGACACGACTTGAGATCATTCTCTTAAGTGAAATAAACCAAACTCATAAGGGTAAATACCATATAATCTCCCTAATATGAGATTTGATAAGAGTATATAGGACTTTATGGTAAGCATGAGGACCCATCTCATAGCTTCAAAGTCTTTCAAAGTTTTAAATCATCAGTTGGAGTGGTGTTATCCGGTTTTGTTTGACTATACCATATGTGATGATATGAACAGCTGCTTTGAAGAAAACATTATGACAACTATTGCTGATTTAATATTATCCTTCTTAGAAGTCCTACCCTGCTTTTTTTGTTCTACTACCGTTGGATCTATCTACCACATTGTGTCTTATTGGAATTTGAATATGTGTGACAGTTCAAATTTTTTTTTATCTAAAATGAGATATTATAATACCCATTGATCATTTTCTGTTATTCGGTTCAGAAAGCCCTGTAATTCTTTCACTATATGCATGGCTTTATACTATTGTGTTATGTTTGATACTATTGTAATTGAAAGTATGCTCAACTATAGCAGAGTAAGAGATATGGTGTTAGATACTGTTGATGTCCAGTTGACTTAATGTAAAGTACTGTGTTGCCTATGTTGTCCTCTTCTGATCTGCTCTGTACTGCCCCCTTTTGTTTTATTCTCTCTTAAATAAAAAAAGAGATGTGTGCCATGATTTTTATGGATTTTACTTTATAGGTGATCTGTTTCTTTTCTCTGATGGCTTTTAATATTCTGTTCTTATATTGAATTTCTGGGATCTTGATTATTATGTGTCTGGATGTAGCTCTGTTTGGATTGTAGGTGGCTGAAGTTCTGTATGCTTCATACCTCTACATATCATTTCTTTTTTCTATGCTTGGGAAATTTTCCTTAATAATTGCTGGGGATAGCCTTTGTAATTCTGGTTTGATATCTGCTTCTTCATTCACATACTTTATTCTTAAGTTATAGATCCTCTTGTCATCTTCCAGTCTTTGTATCTTTACTGCCTGCTTCCTTGTTATTTTTAAGAGATCTTCCCTTTCATGACCCCACATTGTAAGCCTGTGTTCAATTTATGATAGTCTATCTTTGGTTTCTTTCAAGCAGTTTTGCCAGATTTCTATGGAGTCTTTAGTTTCCTTATAATCTCTTTGAATCTGCTTCATGAATTCTAGGATTTTCCTGAATTCTTCATTACATTTTTCTCTCCATTTTTGTTCCTCCATTCTTATGTCTGTGTCTTCTTGAGAGATGCCCAACCCTTCTTTTATTAATCTACTTATCTCTTGTTTAATTTGAATTAATATTTCAGTTTTGGTCCCACTTACAAGGTCCTGAAGATATCTCTTTATGTCCGCTAGTGCTGTGTTTAATGTTGCATTATTGCTGCCCTCAATCTCTTTTGTATTTACCTCTTCTGGATCAATATTCTCAGGGTTGGGGGCTGGGAGTTGTTTCTTATTTCTCCCTTTCATCATGTTTTTGGTTCTTTCCATACAAGTGTACAGTGTAATGCCCAGACCCTTTTCTTGTTGATTAAGGCTCCTCTAGAGGGTGCAGGCTAGGAGCTTTAGCCCTCTTCAATAGGTTATCAGAGATTAGAGTTCACCCATGGGCAGTGTGCGCTAGCTCCTCCCTTCCGGGCCAGTCAACCTTTGCAGGCCTTCACTGCATCAGTGTGCACTGTGCCAGGGGCACAGCCTAATCCAAGCAGATTCCACTAATCTGCTCAGCAAGGGGAGCAACCAGCTCAAGCCACTTCCTTATGGAGTTAGGGCTGTCCTGCCCAAATCCAACATGTTGTCCAGTTGGTTTCCCCTTTCCCGTGGGAGGGTCTTATTCCCAACACTCACTGCATGTTGATGCCTGTCCCCGAGAACTGCAGGACTCCCCAACCTCTGACCTCAGCATAGCTGAGGTGGGAATTCATGGTGCCTCTGGGTGGGTCGAGTGCAGGGCCGGTCCAGGCGAGCTGGATGCAGGGCTGTTCAGCTCTGTGCTCCGGGGACTCAAGCCAGTTGCTACAGTGTGGATCGCTTGTTCAGGTCAGGCAGGAGTTCAGGCAGCTTGAGGAGGGCGCCATGCTCGCTGATCTTAGCTTCTCTGATGGTAGTCCCAGGACCTCATATTTGAGCAGTTTTTTGCACTTTAGTTTTTTCCTGGCTTATGAGAGTCCATCTCTATCTGTTTGGGTCTCTCCAGGGTGTTTTATTCTGGCATTTGAGCTGTCTCTCAGAGGGTCTCTCTCCTGCTATCTACCAGTCCACCATCTTGTTGACACTCCCCATCTGTAGTGATTTCAAACTTTTCATTCCTTATTTCATCAATTTGAGATTTTTCTTCCCTTTTTTTGACAAGGTTGGTTAGGAGTTTATAAATTTTATTTATTCCTTCAAAGAACTATTTTTTTGATTCAATAATTTGTAATTTTTTTGGTCCAACTGCATCAATTTCTGCTCTGATATTTATAGTTTCCTCTGTTTTTTGGGCTTTTGGTTCGATTTGTCCTTCTTTTTCTGGATGTGTGATGTGTAGCATTAGGTTTTTCCTTTGTGCTTCCTCTGTTTTCCTGATATGAAAATTTCCTTGGTCGACTGCTTTCATTGCATCTTACAGGTTCTGGTAAGTTGTATTTGCATTTTCATTTGATTATATATATTGTTCAATCTCTTCTTTAATTTTCTCAATGACTTCTTTGTTGTCAAGTAGGGGGCTATGTTAATTTTCATGTGTTTATGGAACTTTTGTGATTTCTTTTGTCATTTATTTCTAATTTCAGTGCATCATGGTCAGATAATATGCATGGGATAATTTCAATTCCTTTGCATTTAGCATGTTCTATTCGTTAGTATATGATCTATTTTAAAGAATGTCCATGTGCTTCTGAGAAGAATGTGTATGCTGATGCTTTTGAGTGGAACACTGTACTCTACTAAGTCTGTTTGTTCACAAGTTTGATTCAGTTTTGTTATTTTCTTGCTATATCTTTGTCTACTTAATCTTTGTGTTGATAGGGTGTTAAGGTGCCCCATCATAATTGTATTATAGCTTATTTGATTTTTCATGTCTATTAAGATTTCTTTTATGTAGTTGGGTGCTCCTATAGTTGGCACATACATATTTATGATTGCTATCTTTTCCTCTGGCAGTTTTCACCTATGAAGTAAGCAGTGATCTTCTTTATCTCTTTTGATAATTTTTTACTTGAAGTTCATATTGTATGCAAACAGAATAATCACCCCTTCTTTTTTCTGGGTTCCTAGATTTTTGTTTGCCAACTTTGACTTTCAATTTATGAATTTCCTTTTGAGTTAAATGTATTTCTTGTATGCAGCATATTTTTGGATTTTGTATCTTCATCCTCTCACCCTGTCTGTTTCTTTAGGTTGGTAAACTGAGGCCATTTATGTTAATAGGTTTTAATTTGTATTGGCTTATCATGGTCATTTTATCTTTATGCTGGTGGTTCCTTACTTTTCTCTTCTGTTTGTTTTCCCTGGTTGTTGGCTTCTTTCTATTACAGTTCCTGGAATTGTGTTATTTTTACCCCTTTCTAGTAGTCATCTATTAGTACTCTTTGCAGGGTTGGATGGATGGTCATGAAGTTCTTCAGATGTTCTTTGTCATGGAAATATCTTATGTCTTCCATTATTTTGAAAGATAGTTTTGCAATGCATCTCAATCTGTATTGGGAGATGTTTTCTGTCAGGACTTGAAATATGTCACTCCACGGTCTTCTTGACTTGATGGTTTGTGTTGAGAAATCTACCATGCTTCTAATGGACTTTCCTTAACAAGTGATCTGTATCTTTTCTCTAGCACCTTTTAATATTCTTCCCTTATGTTGAAATTCTAGAATATGTTTTATGTTTTTTTATTTAAAGAGAAAACAAAACAGAAGAACAAAATAGAAAAAATGATAGAAGCAATACAAAATTCCAAAGAAAAAAAGAAAAGAAAAAAAACTCTAAGAAATCATACTTGATAACTTACAAACTGTCATCTTGGAAATAGTTGTTCAAGTTACAAAGGTAAAATGTACAAAGTACACATTCAAACAATGAGACTGTTAATAGATCTGCTCCATGATCTACCAAAAACAGTAATATGGTCATTCATCTTACACACTTAAACATACATGCAATTATATCCTTTAGAGCACTTTCTTTTCCTCCATTTTTACAGCAGCAATTACACATTTTGGGTTTTATTACCCCTACATTTTGTATTACTTTTTACACTAGAGATGCATGTGACATTTATAAATATGATTCTTATTTATTTCACTAATGAGGAAAGTCTCCAGTTGTCTCCATTTCCCTATGAAGGCCTCAAGATCATCCTTCTTCATAGCTGAGTAATACTCCATTGCATAAAACTACCACATCTTTTTCATCCACTCAGTGGTTGATGGGCATCTTGGTTGTTTCCAAGATTTAACTATTACAAATTGGGCTGCTATGAACAAGGGTGCACATATATCCTGCGATATGAACTTTTCAGTTTTTCTGGGAAAATACCCAGGAGGGGAATAGCTGGGTTGAATGGAGCTTCCAGTCCTAGTCTTCTGAGAATTCTCCATACTGATTTCCATAGTGGTTGCACCAGTCTACACTCCCACCAACAGTGGATCAGTGTTCCTTTTTTCCCTGCAGCCTCACCAACATTTGTTATCAGTTGATTTCTTGATGGCAGCTATTCTTTCAGGAGTGATATGAAATCTCAATGTTGTTTTAATTCGCGTTTCTCAAATGACCAGTGATGGTGAGCATTTCTTCATGTATTAATTTGTCATTTGTATATCTTCATCTGAGAACTGTGTGTTCATCTCAGATACCCATTTTTGGAGAGTGTCTTTGAATTTGGGTGGCTTGATATTTTTCAATTCTTTATATGTTCTTGATATAAGTCCTTGGTCTGAGGGGTTGCTGGCTAAAATTCTTGCCCACTCTGTGGGTTTTCTTTTCACTCTGCTGGTGATTTCTTTTCAAGTACAGAAACCTTTCAATAATATGAGATCCCAGTTGTTGATTCTCTGAAGCATTTCCCATGAAGTTTGCATTTTGTTCATGAATTCTTGCCTACCCCTATGTCTCCAAAAATTCTACCTACCCTATCTCCCAGTAGATTCAGTGTTTCTGTTTAAATGTTTAGTTCTTTGATCCATTTAGACTTTAGTTTTGGGCATGGTGATAGGCATGGATCTAGTTTCAGTCTTCAGCATGTGGAGAGCCAATTTTTCCAACACCATTTATTAAAGAGGCTATCCTTCTTCCAGTGAACATGTTTAGGCCCTTTGTCAAATATCAGGTGGCTGAGTGTCTTTGTACTTAAACTTGCATCTTCTAATCTGTTCCATTGGTCCTCAGGTCTATTTATTTGCCAGTTCCATGCTTATTTTTATCACTGTGGCTTTGTAGTACAGTTACAAGTCAGGAATTGAGATGCCTACTGCCTTGCCTTTATTGCCCAGAATTGTCTTTGCTATTCTAGGTTTCTTCTGTTTCCAAATGAATTTTAGGAGTGTTTTCTCTAGATCTGTGGGGTATGTCAATGGTATTGTGATTGGGATTGCATTAAATCTGTATAACGGTTTTGGGTGTATGGCCATTTTCACAATGTTGGTTCTTCCTTGCCAAGAGCAAGGAATATCCTTCCATTTTCTAATATCCTCTTCAATCTCCTTTTTTAGGGTTGTGTAATTTTCAGCATATAGGTCTTTTACATTCTTAGTTTCATTGATTCCTAAGCATTTCATTTTTTAAGATGTTATTATGAAGGGTGATGTTTATATAATTTCTCACTCGGTGAGTTTCTTGTTTGTGTACATGAAGGCTATTGAGTTTTGCACATTGCCTTTGTAGCCAGCTACACTGCTGAATTTGTTTATTACCTCTAGCAGTCTTTTAATAGAGTTTTTGGGGTCTTCTATATACAGTATCATGTCATCTGCAAATAGTGATAATTTAACTTTTTCCTTTCCTATCTTTATTCCTTTTATTTCTCTCTCTCTTGTCTGATTGCCCTGGCTAGTGTTTCCTGAACTATACTGAAAAGGAATGGCGATAGTGGACACCCTTGTCTTGTTACTGATTTTAAAGTGAAAGCTTTTAGTTTTTGTCCATTTAGTATAATCTTGGCTCTTAGTTTGTCATAGATGGCCTTTATAAGGTTGACGTAGACATCGTGTATTCCAAGTTTCTGAAGGGTTTTTATCATGAACATGTGTTGGACTTTACCAAAAGCTTTTTCTGCATCTATTGAGATGATAATGTGGTTTTTGTTTTTGGCTCTGTTGATATGTTGTATTACATTTATTGATTTGCATATGTTAAACCATACCTGCACTCTGGGAATGAACCCCACTTTCTCATGATGTATAATCTTCTTGATTATTTGCTGCATTCTATTTGGCAGTATTTTATTGAGAATCCTTGCATCAGTGTTCGTTAGTGAGATTGCCTGTAGTTCTCCTTTTCATTTGGGTCTTTCTCTGGTTTTGGTATGAGAGTTAAGCTTGCCTCCAGGAATGATTTAGGGAGGATTGCTTTCTTTTCAATTTCATTGAAGAGTTTAAGGAGTATTGGCATCAAATCTTCTCTAAATTTCTTGTAGAATTGAGCCGTGAATCTGTCAGGACCTGGAATTTTCTTTGTTGGTAAGTTTTTTTTATTACATTTTCAATTTCAATAGCTGATATTGGATTATTCAAAATGGCTATATCTTCTTGGTTGAGTTTTGGTAGTTCATATGTTTCTAGAAATCTGTCCATTTCCTCTGTGTTTTCCTCTCTATGTGACTAGAGAGTCTTAAAGTAGGTGTTCATGATCTTTTGAATATCCATGAGATCTGTAGTAATTTCCCCCTTTTTAGTCCTTATTGTGTGAATTTGGGTTATTTTCTTTCTTTTTCTTTATAAGGTTAGCTAGAGGTTTGTCAATTTTGTTTATTCTCTCAAAAAACCAGCTTTTTGATTTGCTAATTCTTTGTATTGTTTTTTTTTTAGTTTCCATTGCATTGATTTCTGCTCTAATCTTTAGTATTTCCTCTCTTCTATGAGCTTTGGGTTTAACTTGGTCTTCTTTTTCTAGTAGCTTGAGATGAAGCATTAGGTTGTTTATTTGTGCTTGTTCAATTTTCTTGATATGAATATTTATTGCTATATATTTTCCTCGTAAGACCGCTTTCATTGCATCACACAGATTACAATAGGTTGTTTCCACATTTTCATTAAATTGTAGGTATTGCTTTATTTCTTCCTTAAATTCATCTGTAGCCCACTGGTTGTTTAAAAGGTTGTTGCTTAATTTCCATGTATGCATGCAGGTTTTGCAGTTTCTTTTGCCATTAATTTCCAATTTCACTGTACTATGGTCAGACATTATGCATGGGATAATTTCAATAACCTTACATTTACTTAAGAATGTTTTATGGGATAATATATGCTCTATTTTGGAGAATGTCCCGTGTGCAGCTGAGGAGAATGTGTATTCTGTTGTGGTTGGGTGGAACACTCTGTAAACATCTACTAAGTCTAGTTGCTTGCAGATATGATTCAGTTCAATTACTTCTTTGCTGACTTTTTGTCTAGTTGATCTATCTCTTTGTGACAGTGGGCTGTTAAGGTCCCCAGTAATAATTGTATTCTTGTGTATTTGGTTTTTCATGTCCATTAGTATCTGTCTTATATAGTAGGGTGTTCCTGTGTTTGGTACATATATATTTATAATTGTTAGTTCCTCCTCTTGTTTTTTCCACTTACAAGTACGTAGTGACCTTCTTTGTCTCTTTTAATCATTTTAGGTTTAAAGTTCACATTGTCTGCAAATAGAATAGTAACCCCTGCTTTTTTCTGGGTTCCTGTTGCATGGAATACTATTTTCCATCCTTGACTTTTAATCTGTGAATTTCCTTTTGGGTCAGATGTGTTGCTTGTATACAGCATATTATGGGATCATGTTTTTGATCCATTCTGTTATTCTATTTCTTTTGATAGTTGAACTGAGACTATTTACATTTATGGATGTCACTCATATGTACTGGCTCAACTTTGCCATATTATGTGCCAATAATTTGCTTTCTGCTTTGCCCCCTTATTTAGTTGCTTGTCCTACCTGGTGGTTTCTTTCTGTTGTTCTGGGGGTTGTGGTCATTTTTATCTCTGGTTGGTATGTTTTTCAATAGCCTTTCTAGGGTTGGTTTGGTGGACATGAATTTCTTCAGTTGTTCTTTGTCAAGGAAGTATCTTGTTTCTCCATTAGATTTGAATGAATCTTTTGCTGGGTACATGAGTCTGGGTTGAAAGTTGTTTTCTTTCAGGGATTGAAATATCTCATTCCAATCACATCTTGACTTGAGGGTTTGTGCTGAAAAGTCTGCTGTGATTCTAATGGGCTTTCCTCGAAAGGTGACTTGTGTTTTTTTCTCTAACAGCTTTTAGTATTCTGTTTTTATGTTGTATGTCTGAGATCTTATTTATTATGTGTCTGGGTGTAGATTTATGTTGGTTGTGACCGTTTGGCATTCTGTATGCCTCACTTATCTGCATATCAGATTTTTTCCCCATGTGTGGGAGATTTTCTCCTATTTTTTCTGTGAATATTTTACATATGTCATTTGTATTGACTCCAGTGTCTTCCCTAAGTCCTGTTAATCTTATATTGTTGCTCTTGGCATCATCTTGAAGCTTCAGGATTGTCATTTCATGCTGCTTTGTTATTTTTAAAAGTTCTATCCTTTCATGATCCCTAATTGTAATCCTGTTCTTAAGGTCCGAAATCCTATCCTCAGCTTCATTTAAACAGTTTTGCATGCTTTGAATCGAATTTTTTGTTTCTTGGATGTCTCTTTCTGTTTGCTTCATGAATTCTGCTTCTTTACTATATTTTTCATTCAAGGTTTTAATCAGTTTCCCATGTTCCTGTACTTTTTTCTCTATTTCTTCTTTAGCTTTGCTCAGCACTTCCTTTACTAAGGTTGATACTTCTATCTTTATACTGGAGAGTACTTCTAATTTGATTTCCTCTATGGCCTCACAGAGGTTTTTTTTTATGTCATTTGCTACCTTTTCAGAGATTTCTGGTGTGTTACCTTTGGAGTCCTCTATGTCAATGTCTCCTGTACTTGCACCTTGTGTACTGGATGTTTGAGATTGCATTCTGCCTTTTCATTTTGCCATTTTCCCCTTTTGAGTTAGTGTTTCATCCTCCACTAGCGGGTCCTACTGTGTCCCTATTGTGTGCCTGTGTGTCTCATAAGCCCTTTTGATTTTCTTCAAGTTGGGGGAGTCCTTTTTGACACACTCCTCACACTCCTCAAAAAGGAGTTTCTGTCACATAGCTATGATACTAGTGTACCCATTGCCCCAAATCTACAAATACTTTGGCACTATTAATGATAATATGTCTGTTAGAATTTTCAGCGTGATGCAACAACAAAATATGAGATAAAAGAGACTTTATTCCCAAGGACATGGAGAGAAGTCCATGCCACAGACAACCTGACATTTTCAAACCCATCCATGCAGGTTAGGGTACTCATATAACCTCTGACTGGGGTGGTGCTTAGGGTGGGGACAGGTAATGCATATGTTATTTATTGGGGGTAGACTGGTGCAACCACTATGGAAATCAGTATGGAGAATTTTCAGAAGACTAGGACTGGAAGCTCCATTCGACCCAGCTATTCCCCTCCTGGGTATTTTTCCAGAAAAACTGAAAAGTTCATATCACAGTGATATATGTGCACCCTTGTTCATAGCAGCCCAATTTGTAATAGTTAAATCTTGGAAACAACCAAGATGCCCATCAACCACTGAGTGGATGAAAAAGATGTGGTAGTTTTATGCAATGGAGTATTACTCAGCTATGAAGAAGGATGATCTTGAGGCCTTCATAGGGAAATGGAGACAACTGAAGACTATCTTCATTAGTGAAATAAATAAGAATCATATTTATAAATGTCACATGTGTCTCTAGTGTAAAAAGTAATACAAAATGTAGGGGTAATAAAACCCAAAATGTGTAATTGCTGCTGTAAAAATGGAGGAAAAGAAAGTGTTCTAAAGGATATAATTGAATGTATGTTTAAGTGTGTAAGATGAATGACCATATTACTGTTTTTGGTAGATCATGGAGCAGATCTATTAACAGTCTCATTGCTTGTATGTGTACTTTGTACGTTTTACAACTATTTCCAAGATGACAATTTGTAAGTTATCAAGTTCCAAGTTGAATGTGTACTTTGTACGTTTTACAACTATTTCCAAGATGACAGTTTGTAAGTTATCAAGATTTCTTAGAGTTTTTTTTCCTTTTATTTTTTTCTTGGAATTTTGTATTGTTGCTATCCTTTTTCTATTTTGTTCTTTTGTTTTGTTTTCTCTTTAAATAAAATTAAAAATTTTTTTTTTGGTTTCTCATGACTGTCATTATTGCTTTATTCTGTACATAAATACTGTATTTTCGAATAGTGGTTTGCTTGCAAACTTTATTATTTTTCTTTCATGGATGTGCTTTATAAAAAACAAGTCATGAAATCTATTTTCATCAGAGAAGTAAAAATGTGTTCAATAATCAATTTCACCAATGTTTGTGAAGACACTCATATGAATTAATTCATAATTAAATTATTTTTATTCGCTTGACAACATAGCCTTGATTCTGGTTTTGCAAAACATGAGCCCAGACAATGCCATAATGTATTTTTCCTTATGTACCTAAAGCACATGATTAAAAAAAGAAAACATCAATAGTGTATTATTCTTAATTTTTCTTGGCTCTAGTCAGGCTTGCCCAGCCTGACTTCTTCTTACGAGACACTGGGAATAATAATCAGCTTATTTTCTAGCTTGGTTTGATAGTAACTGAGTTCATGACAAATTCTGCAGCTTTTTATGATATTTTATAGTATGTAGGTCTGTCATGTCTTAAATGTACTTTGACTCTCTTTATATTGCCAACAGTTTTATATTATGTATTTTAATATATAGGTATTTTAAAAATATTTGTTGTGATTAAAAAGGTTTTGTTAGTTAATTATTACCTTTGCTTCTGGTGGTCACACTGTAGTACTTTAAAAATAATTTATCTGGAAGAAATGTCCTGGAATTCATATTATAAACTTTAGATCAAATTAGTAGAATCAATAGGAAGCCTTTTTGCATTAACACTATTGCAAATTTTGGGAAACTGACTTCATCTGGATGATTCTAAGGAATTCTGTCTAACATTCTACTTTGTTTCTTGTATGTTGACTTTATTCTCAACAAAATTCTTTCTTGGATACCAAAGATTTACTGGGAGATTGGGCATCCCCATCATTCCTTAACTATGACACAGTCCAGAAGAATGGCATGGTATGATTGAACTGTTGCATGTTTGCCATATTAGGTAAGTTTATGTTATTGTCACTTCATTGCTTCCTCCAGTCTAAGAAAAACAGAGTCCAAATCTTGGCCAGGAAAAGCAAAGCCTAATGTAAAAGATATATAATCCCCTTAACTAAAAATGTTTGCAGTTAAGAGTCTACTGTAAGCTAGGTAAGGCTATTACGGAGCATCTAAATATGATCTTATGGATTATAATTCTGTTTTGACTTTCAAAGTTATAAAATCAAATAATATTTTGAGAATTCTTTTAGGGTTCATGAAAACTATCTAAAATTGATTTTGTGGCATTGTGCAACTCTAAAATTACTAAAGCACTTGCCTAAAAGCAGATCAGTTTTATTGTATATAACTTATACTTTGTTAAGCGTTTCTAAAATCAAGTGCAACTTTTTGGAAAAGTATTACCCCACCTTAATTTCTTGAACAGTCTAAGTCTAAGATTTACTCTGTACATCAGAGATTTTTTTACTTAGATACTGTTTTAGTTCTCCCGGATGTCCTTTTCACTTCCAACCAGGGAGACATTTTCATTTGTCAAAAATATTGGACTTATTGGCCTTTCTAGGGAATGATTGCTCTTCAATTATGTATCAGGAAATTTTTTTAATATTGCTAAATTATATATGGTGATCTTTTCAATTTCCAAGATTAAAATAAAGGTCTTTTTGGGACCCAAAAGTCTCAGACCCATAGAGTGGCCTGGGCTGTTTGGATCAAAAGTCTGTGCAGACCTACATCTCGGTGCGACTCTTTGGGACTGGGAACTGCCTGGAGATCCGCATCTGGGCCAGGTCTCTTTGGGCCCATAGACCCGCCCTTCACCCCGAGGAAGTCTCCCAGAAAGCAGCATCTCAGGCTGTCTCTTTGGGACCCGAAACTCTCAGACCCACAGAGTGGCCCAGGCTGTTTGGATTGGGAATATTGTGGAGACTGGCATCTTGGCCAGGTCTGTTTGGGACCGGGAACTTTTCAGAAACCAACATTCTGGCCTGACTCTTTGGGACATGTAGGCCCTTCACTCGCAGGGAACCTCCTGGAGACTTGCCTGGGACAAAGCACAGAGGCCTGGCCTGCCTGAGATTCCACAGGCTCTGGGGTGGCCACACCCAGCATTCGCCTTACAACTTAGGGAGCCAGGAGCCCACAGAGGGGAGTTAGGACACTGTGAGGAAGCCAGGAGCCTGTGGGGGAGCCACTGCCCCTCCAGGAACTGAGGGCGTAACAGGTAATTTGCCACATAAGCAGAGAAAGCTTTGGAACACTGCTCAAAGTAAGGAAATACAGAAAAATGACAAAAGGAAAGACCAAAAGGCAGGCTCAAAGCCCTAGCCCTCCCCAAGAAAGCTTAGAAGCTGTGTACATAGAAGAAAAAAGAAGCCATACACCTGAAATGTCTGAAATGATATCAAATGAAATA
>PVJX010042860.1:0-13876 GCA_004027295.1 Dolichotis patagonum | reverse complement strand
TGGGGAGGGGACAGTCTTCATGCCCTCAGGTGTGGGAGCTGGACACCCTCCCCTCCTTCCCAGGCTTGCCTTGTCCTCTGGGCCTCTTCCCTGGGGCTGTCATGTCTTACCATCTCAGAAAGTGGCAAAGCTGCTTTCTTTTTGTGATAGGCCTGCTGGGGGAACATACCAATTCCTGCCCTTACCAAGACATTTTCTGTTTCTGCCACTTTTTAGAGAGCTCCGACTGGCTATGGCTATGGCCATCGCTAGGAGTCATTGCAATACTCCTCCTGGTACTATGTTGTGGACAGAAACATGCACCCTCGAAATGTCCCATGTATAAAAGCACAGCAACAATGGATCGCATCCTGGATTCAGGTAGGTCCAGTGGGGTCTGGCCTCAGTGGGCCCAGGCATACCTGCACATGTGCACTTAGGAAAAGGTCTTCCTCTGTTAGGGTAAAAACTGAAGGGACCCAAGGGCACAAAGCTACAGGGACCACAGTGCTCAGCATTTGAAGCTCAGGTACAGCCCAGTGTGTCACTGAAGTTTCAGGTCTACTAGGATCAGTGTCAGGGGCAGACCTAGGTTGCTGCAGGTTCCATCTGGACAGGTTTTATGGGAGAACAACTTGGCAGCGGCTCTGGATGACCCCTGGTGCTGTGAATAAAGAGCCACAGGCCTCTTGGAAGCTTCCAGAAATCCTGGAGAAGATAACTGGAAAGAGAGAGGGGTGTTCAGGTTCATTCAGCCAATTTTCTGAGGGTTGTCCTTACACTATCCCTGAGCCTGAGCAGGATCCGATGGGCCCAGGGCAGAGGATCTCAGGGGAGAAGGTGCAGCAGCCACTAACCACAAGCTTCCCTCTGTCTTTGCAGGAAACGCTAATGGGTGTGAGAACATGGTGAGTGTGGGCGTGGAGCATGGCTGAGACTCTGAACCTGTGAGAGGACACAGGGCACAGGACAGGCCCAGGGGATTGTCCCCTCCAGGAACAGGCAGTAACCTTCCTCAGGAGCTGCCTGAGGGTTGCATGTCTGAGCTTTAGGCACTTAATTGTACTCACATCCAAACTGCAGCCAAAGATCCCGAGCTAGAAGGAGTCTTAGGTTTGCAAGGGTTTGTTTGGGCAAACTGAGACACCAGAAAGCTGAGGATATGCAAGTGGTGAGCTGGGTTTTAATCCATATAGGAAGCTGGTTATAGATTACTTCATTTCTACAAGAATATTCAACTGGTCTATTTCACTTACGGAATATTTGTATTTTCCCTTGTCACCGCCATGTGCAATACTGGCTCGAGATACTTTGTGGGGAAGGAGAGTCCACCATTCACTGGGTCAAGACCACAGCCACCTGCATGGTAGAAATCCATCCCACTACACATAGAGTTCTACATACACACATGATAACGTTGACTGGCATTGTTGTGGGTTTTAAATTAATGATAGGATATTCAGGGTTTCATAATATCACCTGTACCCCCATCTGGCATCTCAGAGTGTGTCTCCATTTATGTCAGTATCTTCTGTGCCCTTTGTGCTATCAGCTCCGTGTAGTTTTGCATGATTTTCTAGAAGTGATGCCATCAATCTTGTTTTTCTTTGACGGTAAATTGCAAGTTTTCCTCTGCTGCCACGTCACAAAGGTCCTCTGGGGGAGGTCAGAACAGACTTCTCTTTAGAACCTTTTTTAAAGATATTGTGATTTATTAGTGCATTTCAGTGATGCAGAATGATGGGTCTGGCTTTGGTATATTAGGGTGTGCATATAACTTACTTTGATCGTTTTTGTCCCCCTCAACTCCCGCTCCCTTCCTTCACCTCCTCCCTCTGTCGCTTTCTTACTACTGATTGCCCACTTCCCAGTTTTCTGTCCAGACCTTTTCTAAATGCTCGTCTCTGTTCTAGCACTGTGTGCACACACTCCTGGTGGATGATGTGTGTATGAGGTGTACTTGGTTTCTCTCTTTCCATCTCTACGCTCTTTATTTCCCCTTCTAGTTTTGTCCTGGGTAAAACTTGTCATAGTGCTTTGGAAAGAGCACAAATGTATCCTCTTCCAGGTGGGGAGGTCAGCATCTGAGAGTTCCATCATTGAGGTAGGCGATGAGCTCGGCAGTGCCCTCCCAAGTACTTCTCACACATCATCTGATGACGAGGGGTGTATGTTGCCTCAGAGTTCTGAGAGTTCCAGTCCAGTTGATTCATCTCCATACGTGGCGAAGCCAGACACAATGCCAGAAGCATGTGGCACAACCTGGCCAGGAAGCAGAAGAGAAGATGAGCAGACCGAGGCCCAGGATCCCCTTCTAGAATGCGCCCCTAGTGACCTGAAGGCCTCTCACCAGGCCCCACCTCTCACTCTCACAGCTTCCAGTATCTCCCGGAGTGCCAGGCCAAGGATCAAGAGTTTACCTCCAAGCCCCATAGATGCCACCCGTAACATCTGCCCTAGCGGGTAGCCTGGATAAGACATAAGGGGCAAGGGTGGGGGTCTTTGCTTATGGCTTGTCGCTTCCTTGCTGCCTTCTGCCTGCCCTGCTTTGTCAGGGAGTGTTTCTGCCGTGTGATGCCACACACACTGTGAACCCCAGCATCAGTCACTGAACTAGGGTTGCAGAAAACAGACCAAACACAGGATGCAACAGCACCAAGGAGCTTAAGGAAGCAGTTTATTACTCAGGGGGCTTCTGAGCAGGATCTCTCCTGAAGAACCAGAGGCCCTGGCCAGCAGGGCCTCGGGGATTTTAAAGGGAAAGTAAGTGTGGGGCCACAAAGGCAAATTCAGTGCATATGACTGAAGGGTTGGGTGACATCATGGATTATACAGAGGAAGAAATGTTCTGTTATGTTGTGAGGTACATCACAAAGCTGTTAGCACCTGTTACACAAAGGTAGTAAAAAGGGGTTTATCAAAGGACCATTTGAAGTTCCATTACTCTTAGACACGGTTACGCAGGAAAGGAATGTTGTGTTTGCAGGTTTGTCTGGACACATCCACTTGTTTTGGCAGGAATTCTGGCAGGCTTTTTAAAATGTTAGCTTTCCCTTTCACTGGGACTCGAGGGACATATCAGTCTGCCCTCAGGATACCCCAAAGTCTTCAGACCTGCTTCAGGCCGATTCAAAATCCAAGTCCAAAGATTCCTGTAAGTTTCAAGGTCCTGTCTGCCCATGCACCCTCCAAATGCATGAACCATGTCAGGCAGTTAGAAAAGTCAGTAATTTTCCACTCAGTTGAAACATTTTCATCTTGAAGATGGATTATTAGGTATTGCCTTTTCTTGCAAATGCAACTAAGCTTTATAAAGGAGTGAGTTTTATGTTATTGTATTTAGCATATACAAGAATTTAAAAATAAAATATCTGTACTGTTGTCAATATTTTCCACATTTGCATGTGTGAGCCTAAGATTTGTGAGGCCCTTTGCTCCACCCACAGTACCCAATTTGCCCCCATTTGCTGCCTTGTGAGCAACCAGGGCCTTAGCTGTCACATGGCACCTGGACAAATTTTGGGACCTAAGGATGGGGAGGGTCTGGGCTTAATCTTACGTTACAACCCTTGTATAACAGTTACCTGTGGTCCCACAAAACCATGTCAGTTCCTTACAAGAGCAGCGCCTCCTTGAACCAATTACGGCCCTCTAGGCCACACTTCTGTGTTTGTTTGTTTTGTTTCTAATTTTTATTTTTATTGGTACGTTTATAGCACACAATGATTACACTGCTTGTGAGCAGTCGCTGCATATACATAACACATCTTGACTTTTTATTGGCAGCTCTGTTCCCTCTCCCCAGCCCTTCATCTGCTTCCCTTTTGCCAAAGATCTTGCACATCCCTGTTTTTCACAATCTGATCTTTTTTGGTTTTAATTACTTATGCTTTTACACAGAATTTAAGTTTGAGTGTGTTATTTATTTCACCTAACATACTTGTATCAAGGTGTATCCATTTTCTCACAAATGATTCACGTTAATCCTTCCTTATGCCAGAGTAGTGCCCCACTGTGTATAAATGTAGATCGGTAGCACATTTTCCTTACCCACTGTCTTAGTTACTTTTTATTTATCGCTGAGACAAAATACCTGATGCCCAAAATTGGGAAAGGAAAGGTTTATTTCTTACAGTTTTTGAAGGTTTCAGTCCATATTTAGTTGGCTCCAAGGCAGGGTGGCATGGTGGGCCACAGTTCACGGCGGCTGCAAACAGCATGCGGAAACCAGCAAGAGAGAGACACACCTTCTTCCTGCCATTACATCACATCCTGGCTCCACCCCCTAGGAGGGTGTAGCACTGACATCATCAATCTAAGCACTAGACAATGAACCAGTCACAAATGCACGATGCAAATACATGAGGCCTGGGGGCCACCGACATAAACCATGACATTCCACCCCTGTCCCCCAGAGACTCATGTATTACCTTTATATAAAAGACATGTAGTCCATCTCTAAGAGTTGCCAAAGTCGTAACATTTTTAGCATTGCTGAGAAGTCTAAGTCCCAAGATTCCTCCAATATCTATGGCAAACTCTTAACTGTAACCTCCTGTATAAGCGAAACAAGGTTAAACATTTTTGAAATGCAAAGTCACAAAATAAAAATCACCATTCTAAAAGTTACAAATGGGGGAATAGAAAGCATTGGAAACAATGCAAGTCCAACATCTAGCAGGGCGAACATTAAGTCTTAAGAGTTTTATGCTCAGCATTTGAAGCAATCTGGTTGCAAGCTCCAAAAGGCTTGGGTGATCCCACCCCCAGGGCACTTTTAGGGATTTAAGCTCCTGCAGCTTCTCTCTTAAACCCTCGGCTCAGTTTTTGCATCTTTTCTTGGATGATCCACGTTTTTGGCTTTTCCAAACTTTTGGGGTCTCCACTGTACCTTTGGCTTCTCCCTTACATCTTTACAAATTGCCGTCTCAGGGGCACACTGCTTGGCCTCCCAGGCCCTTTGCAATCGAGGTGGAAGCCTTTTTACCCTCAGAATTTGTGCATTTTCCTTGCACCTAAAATCAGCACCATGTGGATGCTGCCAAGGTCTGCTGCCAGCTGGAGCAGTAGCCAGGCTTTTTTTTCTCTTGGCTATAGGGGTCCAGGGCCTGGATTGCTGGGTTCTGTGAACCCAATTGTTAAGAAAAGCTTTTCTATGTTGTCGCCATTCTGGAACCTCATGTAGCCTCCCCTGCAATTTTGGAGCATGGTGCTCTGAAGCTTTCTCATCTGAGAAAATTCTTTCACGTTTGCAGTTTGGAGGCTGCGAAGGGTGACAACCTGCTGCTTTCTGGGATGCCGGGTGGCCATCTTTTTTATCTCCCTGTTTCTTCTCAGCAATCAAAGTCTCAGCACTATCTTTACAATCCACAGCTTTACTGGAGTTTTCCTTCTGGCCAAACTCACAGTGTTTTAAATTATCCTGCTGGGCTCTTTGTTCTTCATTAGCAACATAAAGCTGGCTAAAATCCCCCAACAATAGCCATGCCACAGCCTCTACGTTTGACTGCCTTGAAATTTCCTTTGCCAGATTAATCAGTCCATTACTCTTAATCTCAGTCTCAGGCAAAGTCTGGGCATGAGCAAAATGCAGACAAACTTTCTGCCAAGCCATAACACACATCATAGGGAGTCCAACAACCAATGCAGTCTTTCTTCCCAACAGAAACCTCCCAAGCCTGGTCTTTACCATCAGGCTTTCTATCAGCCTTCTGGTTTCCTGAGCTCTGACCAGAATCTCCTCTACAGAACAACCTAAATTGCTACAGCTCTGTGCATCCAGGCAACATGTCCAAACCTTTCCAAACTCTGCCCACAAGCCATTTCCAAAGCCTCTTGAAAAACATGGTCAGGTATAGTCACAGCAATGACCCCAAAAATGACCCCAATGACCTGGTACCAAATTCTGTCTTAGTTACTTTTTACTCATCACTGAGACAAAATACCTGATGCCCAAAGTTGGGAAAGGAAAGGTTTATTTCTCAAAGTTTTTGGGGGTTTCAGTCCATATTTAGTTGGCTCCAAGGCAGGGGGCATGGCGGGGCTGCAGTTCATGGCGGCTTTAGTGATAAAAAATTGATGTTTCTTACTATAAAAGTATAATTCAATGCACTAAAATGCAGCACAGAAAGAAATGGATTTATGTCAAATATTATGATAAAAAGATAATTTTTAAAATAGCCATGTTTTATCTTTTAAGTGTTTGCTTTCTGTCAGTTTTTTGATGCATGCCTGAATTAACTTTGAGAAAATAAAGCTTAAATGAGTTTGATTAACTTTTCATGAAGTTTCACAAAGAGTTCAAACTATAACTTTTTAATGAAATAAATTAAAAAGATGTCATGACCCCCAATACATTTTTTGGAGTCTTCATTGCTATTCAAGAGCTAGACGGCCATAGTGACTAGGAGAAAGAAACTCTCAAGCTACAGGATATCTGGTATGAATTCGTGTTCTCTAAAATCGAAGAATGAATTTTAGGAACAACAGAGGTTCACAGCAGAAGAAAACATCTGTCTCACTGAAAGGCTCCCAAGTGGGTTGCCAAGGATGCTGTCTCTTCTAGGGATTTTATGCAGCAAAACTCCTAAGTGAGGCAGGTGCAAGGTGGGGAAAAATGGGAACTAGCAAGGTGCACATGAGGTGGGACAGAACACTGGCCAACCAATAAGATGATATGTATAATTGCTCAGGTAAAATGGACTAAATCCAGAACAAATGGGGGAGCCAGTCACATAGCAATTGAGCATGAATACAGAACAGGGCCTTTGGCTGTAGGGGGTTGGGTTAGTGACTCTTGGCTTCCAGGGTGATAGAGAATTATTTAGAATAACAATCCTTAAGATGTGGGTGTATTTGATCTTTTGTTTTGAGGTCTGGCCAATAGCAAGGGTTGTTTGTCTCCCCCACAGTTGCAAGGTATCTGGTCTTCTATGCTGGCTCCTACCAAGGTCCAGCCCTGTCTGATTGCCTGTAATATTCTTATCTAACTCAGTTGCCTGCAACAATATGAAACTTGTATCATACATCCATGTGCTTCTTTCCTATTTGTGACTGATCACTTGTCTGTCTTTTGGCTATGACCAAGTATAGTACCTGTTCTTCTAATTTGTGGTCACCTTCACTGACCCAGCCAGAAAACCTACCCATATGTGGAAATTCAAGACACAGATTGGCACAGTATCATGTGGTGGGGACAGACAATGAAATGGATCAGGGTAGGAGCCTTGGTTTGGGGGATAATGACAGCCCCACAGGAATTGAACACCATGATGGATTCAATTGTGTCCCCCAAAGGGATGAAGTCTGGTTCCCTGGCATCTGTGCTTGCAAGCAGACTTGAAAATGAGTCAAGGTACAGTGAGGTCTATAGACGTGGGCTCTAATCCCATGGAGCAGTGTTCTTAGGAAAGGGCTAGTGTGGGAAAAAGACAGGAAGACACAGGAGCGGATGACTGTTGATACAAGGGAACCCCTGAAGGTAGGAGAACCCTACAACTTACAAGCACAGGAATCAGACTTCAAGCCTCCAGAAGGGTCCTTCCAGCCAAGCAGTCTGTGACAGATCTCAGTGCACAGCACCTGATTGGCAGGTGCAAGGTTGTAAGTTCAGGCCTTAATACCAAACAAACACAAGGCAGAGGGGAGAGAAAAGAAAGAAACAAAAATCAAGATGCAAACAACAACAACAAAACCCAATAGCAACAAAAAGAAAACAACAATGACAGCAAACAACAATGCTTACATGCATTTACAAAACAAGATGATAGGAATTTAACAATGGCTGTTATATTACATATTATTATCTTCAAAATAGTTGCTCAGGTTACCAGATACAGAAATAAAGAAAACAGTAAAATTGAACAAGGCATTGGATTTCAAAAGCAAGACAGAAGCAAATTCCCCCACAGTTGCCACAAGGAACACTACCATCCTTCAAATAGACGCCCAGACCACTAGACCCAGGTCTGCAAAGTCAGTCAAACAACACAAGCATCAAGCTATTCCTTTTACCTCAGTTCCTATCATCTCACCTCAAGTTTGTCCAAATCAGCCAGTTGCTTAGGGTATAGGGCATCTCTCTTCTTGTCTCCCAGTCCATGCACTGGCTGGTTTATGGAAAGGTCAGATTTGGCTTCTGGATTCCCTTCCCTTTCCCCATGGCTGGCCCTGGATCTCGGGAAGCCACAGTTGTACATGTTAAATACAGTCAGCTTGGGCTGCAGATGCAGTTCGGTGACAGAGCATTTGCGTGGAATAAATTGTTGAGGAAATCTGATGTTGAATAAAAGGAAGATCCTTTGCACCAAGGAGGTGGAAGGCAACTGTTTATTAGGTTAGTGGGCTGGAGGAACCAACTCGAAATCATCAGCCCCATGTCAGCTTTGGATTTAGTTTACTTTTGTTTAGTTTTGCTTACATTTGCAAGCACGAAGTACTAAGCTGATAGCAGGTTATTATATAATTGGTTACATGAGTCAAGTCCTGTGTTGCCAGGCAGGTTTATTTTGCTCAGGTTAGATTGTTTATCACAAGGTGGGAGAAAATAAGCACAGAGCCAGGGCTGAGGGGCTGGTTGAAACTAAGCCTGTACCTGAGTAGTTTATTTGGGTTGGACAGTACTTTAGACTAGAATGTGTTTATATGTCAGGCAGTGCAGGTTATCTAGATGGAAACAGTCAGACAGGACAGGCAATCCAGATGGACGCAGTGAGACAGAGTCAGGTCAGTGTCTCCAAACTGCAGCCAAAGTGGTCAGTGAAGGCTGAGTCTAATGGTTTCAGTAAGTGGTGGGCTGGCTGAGTACATCTTCTCTCACCAAAGCATCAGAGTGTTGATATTTAACTTTTCTGTCACAGAGTGAGGGCCTGGGCACCTTCCCTCCTGCCTTGCCCCTCTCTTCAGTTGTGTCTTAGAGTCCTATCCCTCTGACTGAGATTGCTGTTTTCATGTGATAGAATGTTAGCGGGGATTTCCTGACACTGCTGTCCAGTTTGACTGATCTTGGAGTGAAGAATACAAAGGATTACCAAGTGTTTCCATAAAATGCACAAGTGTGGAGAGAGGGTATAAAGCTCAGTCCCAGAACCAATCCCAGCATTCACCTATCCCAATGTCACACCCCTGCTTGTCCTTTGGCGTGAGAATCAGGACCGACCACTTGCTCGGTGGGGCAGATGCTGTGGAGGCAGGTGATTCACCAAGGAAACCTCTGTGGTTTGAGGTTTACAATTTAATTTCTCCTAGAGAAACACTAAAGACTTCTGAGGCCACCCTGCTGCTACCACTGACACTCAGCTGCTGGCCATTTCCAATTTACCTGATTCCATTTGAAGATTTTAGAACTGAAAAAATACAGTAACCGATATGTTAGAAACTTGAAGTACAGGAATCAATAGCAGTTACTCATAGTCTATACAAGTATGAATCTATAGAAATTACCCATAGTCTATAGCAAATGTCTATAGCAGTGATGGTGAACTTTTTGGAGATTTCTGTGACACAAATACACTGCTAAGGCACCCGTGCTGTAGATTCACCCCACTGGACTCTATACCATTCTACACCCAAGTTCTAGCAAGACAGGGAGGAGGGTACAGAGCTGGAATTTGTAAAATGCCATAAAACTGCAGATTCAAAAAGTCGGGGAACTCTAAACAGGGTAAAGTGAAAAGAATGCCCAGCGAGAAAGAGCTTGAGCCAGCTTCTAAAAACAAATGACAAATAACATGTGAGGGTTGTGAAATAGAAAGAGTCCCTTCTTATAGAGGAGAACCAGTTGAGTCACAGAGATGTCTCCTTACAAGCCACCAAAAATAAAGCGACAAAGCACTTTCAAGAACCATAAGAAAAGACTGTCAGTCCAGAATTTTAGCTTCAGTCAGAAGTCTCATGTTACATCCATTTCTCTAGTAAACACTGCCTGATAGACCTGAGGTGAGACAGAAGCATCAAGACAGAACACAGTGGAGAAAGGCTTGTCCCCTCCTGGCAGCCAGGAAGGAGAAAGAGAGAAGCAGAGGAAGAAAGAGGTGGAGGTAGAGGGACAGCGAGGGAGAGACAGGGAGACCAGTCAGAAGGAAGAGGATCAGGCCAAAATTCAGTCCCCAGGGCCATTCACTCACGAATCACTGCCTAAAACTAAGCTCCATTACCTCGGTTTCCATCACATCTTAAGAATGCCGGGAAATGAGGCCTTCATCAGAGGAACTGCCCAGATGACCCGATCATCTTCTCCAAAGCCCATCCCCAGCACCTGGCTTAGGGGAACATTCTGGATTTCAACCATAGCAAAAATTTGCTGGGAGGAGAGAGGAAATAAATGACATTCAAACCAGGTATATTCTATTCACTTTATTAAGAAAAAGAATTGTGAGATTAGGATGGGTATTTGCAAATACTCTACGGTATTAAGGAATTTTTCTTCAGTTTTACACCATATTGAATTCAAAACCCTTACTTATCCTGAGAGATAAATGCTACAGTGTTTTGTATGAAGTGATGACATAGGGTAGCAGGCCCCAAATAACTCAACAATGACATTTAGAGGGTGGGATATCAATGCTTCCTCTCCCTTGGGCCTATGAGGCTCGTACCTTTAACACGTAAACCAGTATAGTCACTATGGAAATCAGTGTGGGGAGACTTCAAAAGACTCAAATAGAAACTGTATGCAACTCAGCTAGCTAGTCATTTCTAGGTGTCTTGCAGAAACACTTCCTATGGGGACCCTCCTGCTCCGCTCTCCAATGGTTCACCTGAGTCAAGCAGGCCAACCTCAGCTAGGACACCTGCCTGACTCCACAAACGAGGACAGGCCCTGGTCAGCTAGAGTCCTTGGCCTGCCCACAGAGGACATTCTGCCCAACTCATGTATTTGTAACATACAGATGCAATATAAGGACGGTATTTTCACCATCCTTAATACCCTTCCCAATTATTTACATCATGTCCAGTAGGGTTCATTTTTTACATGACGAAATGCTTCTCATTTTCCTGGGCATCTCAATGTGCACAGCACATACATCACACCATGGACTGGCACCTGTATAAAACTACAGACAGATTCTGGAACAGTGGGAAATACAGAAACCTCAAATCCCCATCACAGCAACATGAAAACATTACAATATTTGAAAGATGCAATCACATCCCTACATGCATCCTGTGCAATTTGGGGAGAAATATAGGTCTAATTTAATTTACCAAAGAAAAAGGAAGGCGGAATCCTGCCCTTAAAACATTAATCCCTGACAATTTCTTTGGGCTCTGAGATGAGACAACTCTTTAAGAATTTGATGCACCTGGCTGGGGAGGTAGCTCAGCAGCATAAGTGCCTGCCTTGCAAGCGTGTGGTGGTGAGTTCAATCCCCCTCACCACCATAAAAAAGTGTGTGGCCATGAGTTCAACCATCCCCCAAAAAAGAATTAGATGCACCCAAGTTGATCTTGGTTTGTTTCTATGTGAATACATTAAATACACCAAGTTCAGGGCCTGGGATATAGCTCAGTGATACAATCATCTGATTGGCAAGGACAAGGTCCTTAGTACAATTCCCAGTACAAATAAGTAAATTAACTAATAAACAAATAAATACACAAACTTCAAAACTTATTCCTCCATCCACCGTCCCAACAGCATGAAGATCTCTGACCATTTTGCTGGAGTCCAGGATGTGATTTAAAAATTAGAAAAACTGTGTTACATAAGACTATAAGCAGCAGTTGACGGTGTGTGGTCCTGTCTCAGTGGCTTCTTCCAACTGGCTTCTTATAGGCCTTGGTTAAGAATAGTATATTAAGTTGATGATTTGTATTTGAACAAAGGATTTGCAAAAGGAATGTGAAAGACAAAAAGTCCAATCAGATTTTCCAGTCTTGATGTCTGTAGACTCGCATAAAGTTAATTTGGGAGAGGGTTCAGAAACATCCTAGGAGAGTCTTAAAGTCTTGGCGAAACAGAGCATTTCTGTTAGCACACTAAGGTCATTTTGTATAAACTCTAAAAAGTCATTCATTAAAATTAAATGTTTGCCATCACCTCGGAACTTTTTTTAAACCTCACCAACCCTGCCTCTTCCATCTTTATTCAATGACAGGGGTTACATTTGTAAAATATATAAAGGAAAATATAAGCTTACTTGGTGATGAAATGTAAGGTTACTTGGTGCTACAGTGCACTGTAACAGTTGTTTGCAAATGCACTCACCATGATTTCTCTTACTAGAAGTAAATCACGGGGTAAAGATAGCTCAACAGCGACAAGGTTCAGTGGGACACACTAATGCGACCTGCAGTCCTCTTTGGCTACATATGGAAAAAAGCCCCTGGGGATGGCAAACTGCACCCCTCTGATCCTGATGCAGCTTTCTCCAGGGCTGTGCGGGCTCATGCGGTAGATGTTAAACGCGTATGTGCAGGGAATGCAGGGAAAGGCTGCAGCCAGCGTCCTGTGCAGTCACACGGACATTTTACTGAAAAACGACAGCGAGTTCTAGCCTGAAGCTCCCTGTGCACAGGGAAGCCTGGGGTTGATTTTTGTTGTTTTTTGCTTGCTTTTAAAAAACACACATTCTGCCAGGCATGGTGGCACAATGACGGTAATCGCACAACTTGGGAAGCTGAGGCACTCACTGTGAGTTTGAGACCAACTTGGGCTATGTATTAAGACCTGCCTCAAACAAACAAACAAACAAACAAATAACTCAAAAAACAAAGCAAAAAGTACACATTTGGGATGCTGTGCCAATACAGCATCCGGTCCACTTCTAGCCTCTCATGGGGACATGGGTTCCTTTTCGTGGACTTTACAAAACCACTTTGCCTTTCCCTAATGGCTGTGGCTGCTCCAAAAAAAAAAACCCAACAGGAGTTTATAAAGTGGTCTAAGGGTCTCTCCCTTCTGGAAGATGGAGGACGATGGACTACAGCAAAGCTGCATGGTCAGCCTTCAGGGATCTAAACACGGAGTAGCAGCGAGGACTGGGACAGCGCACTTTCCGGGCAGAAGTGAGGAAACTGATCTGCCCTGACTCAGAGCAAGGAGCACTAAGGGACTGGGCCGCTGCAGGATGCTGCTGGAGGCAGCGCGGCTCCCAAGGTCCCAGGCAGGCCTTTCCAGAGGGGACCGCTGGACACTATCAGAATGTCACCATTTTTACACTCAGGAAATAGCAGCACACTCCTGACAACAGTGAAATAAACGCATGGCAAAATATATCCTCTGTTGCTTCAGAAAACTCAAGAGTAGCTTTTCTCCTTTTTTCTTTCCAGAAAAATAGGGAACACACTCACAGAGCCATAAGTAATTTGATAGCAATATATGCATATTTAAACTATTAGTTAAATACCTCACACCTACTCTTGCATTAAACTCTCCATCCGAAGATAGTGCTCCTCCAGGAGGCTCCTGGAGACCCACTTAGTGCTCCTCTGAAGGGTCAGAACCTAGGGACAAAGCTGGTGACCTTCATGGTGGGAGACACTTGGTTCCTTTGTTGGTCTTCTTCTTCTTACTCAGGGCGATAAACGTGCCAGCATAGCTGTGGGACTCACAGGCCTTGCAGTTGTTGGGGAGGAGGGTCTCCTTGAATTTTCACTCATCAGTAAAGAAAAGTGAGCCACACAGCGTCCCTTGCAGCTCTTGGTCACGAAGAATTCTTTGGCCACACCGAAGCTGCTTTGTTCCAGGAGGCCTGAGGGGGGGGCACAGGTCATGCTCCAGACAGATGACCCTTTGCTCCTCAGCTTGTGGGCGGCTCTGGGGACCTCATCTCTGTGGCAGGTGATGAGGAAAAGGAAACAAGGTCCCCAGCGCAAGCCACAACCGAGAGCCTCCACAGCTCCTCTCCTATCCCTGCTGGAGCATCAGCAGCCAGTCCCTGACCACAGGAGTGAG
>PVJX010042859.1:0-13948 GCA_004027295.1 Dolichotis patagonum | reverse complement strand
CATGTGTGCAGACTGGATTAGGTGTGATAACTGTAGTCAAGAGTTTTTGTTTTGTTTTGTTTTGTTTTGTTTTTGCAGAGTGCTGTCAGTATTTTCATTACAGTTCATTTAGGAATGATTTTATGTTGTTCTTTTTTAGACTTAGTGTACCAAGATAGAGTTGATGCTGAAAGTTTTTATTTTTTTATAAACTCAATGGATATTAAAAATGCAATACTTTACTTTTGGCATATTTTTCCTCTTAACCATGCATTGATTAATATAATAAATCTCATACAATTAAAATTAAAATTATTCAATAGAAATATTCTAAAGAATGCATGTGGGTTTGGCACACCCATGGTTATTGCCTTTTAGGACACAAAACATTTTATGCTCCTTGGGATTAATGGTGATAAATATTGACAGCAAAAATGTATTTATAATTTAACATATAGATATGCATTGCCTTATAAAATTTACATAAAAGTTCAGTATTAAGTTTGCCTGAAACTTTCACTGCTTTTCAGATAAAGAAATTAAATGACAGAGGTTAAATAATTTCCTAAATCCACAGCAGGCAAAAGGTGGAGTAAAGATTTCAATCCAAATTGGTCTGCCTCCAGAGACAGAATTAAAAATCTCATTACTTTTACTGAGATCAAGAAAGATCAAAAATAGTTTTTGGTATGAAATAGCTCAGATTTTTTTTTACACTGGAGAACAGAGGAAAAGGAACAAACATGACCAGAGTTAAGTACAATCTTTAACCCTTCATGGCAGAAATCAGTATTTCTTCTTCTGTTTTGTCTCCTTAAAGTTTAGCAAAGAGGTATAGTAGAGTTTTCACTGTAAGTTACTATTTATTTCCTGCTGGTACCCATAATTTACATAAAAAACCAAAATGAATTTGAGAGATATTAGACTCCAAGGTACTCTCCTTCATATCATCTGGGTAATACACAGGAGAATTGCCTGAAAAAGATTCTTTTCTTTAATCTTCATTGTCTGAAAATGAAAATAAAAATGATTTTATGCTCTCCAGTCAAGTTCATAAAGCCTCCTTTTAGGGCTTGAAGGATTCATCATTCTGTTAGAACAGCTGAATCTTCTTAATTTATGCACAATCACTGCCAAGGCAAATAAAAATGCTGGTGAAAACTCAAAAAATATTTCCATGTAATAATGAATGCAGTTGTTTTTCCATGAGAAATTATTCTGATGAATAGAAAAAGGTGAGTTATAATGCAATTCATAAAGACCAGAAGTTTTAATACCTTGTTTTAAGATGGGTTCTAACATGTATCACTGTATTCAAACTTGATATCCACCTTCATCGCCACCCAAGTAACTGGAATTACAAGCATCTTCACTTGCACAGATTACAGTTCTCAATACCAAAACTCAGCCCAATGTTTGAGTGATTTGTTTGCATTTATGATAAATTGAAGATATTTTTCCAGATAGAACAATAAAAGGCTTAGTGGCCATCAGCTACTAACTTTAGTCTGTTTCGTAGGAGCAGATGAAACATTACCTCAGGGTAAAACATTTAACCATTATGTTTTCTGTTAGTAAATTTATAGATCATGATTTAAATATCAGAAACTGTAAGAATATAAATCCAGATTTATATTACTATTTAGGCATCCAAATAACAAAGCAATAAAATTCAATTTTGATCAAGGAAATAGTGGGAACTTGTGTGTCTTACACAGTGGGGCTATTTTAATATGATACATAAACCCCTTCGCTTTTCTTTGACCTTGGTTTCTTATGTTTTGGGGCTCTTCACCACCACAGATATGGTATATATACACAATAGAATAATTGCCGATGTAGAAACTTTTTAAATTTTAATACAAGCTGAAACATGAATGAATCTTGAAGACATTATGCTAAATGGAAATAAACCAAGACTCCAATGGACTGATGATGCTGTGTAAATCCGCCTATAAGGGGTAACTAAAGTAATCGAATCCATGTAGAAAGAAAATTAAAATGCTGGTTCTCAGGCGGGGAGGGAAGGAGAATCAAGAGTTACTGTTTAATGACAGTATCAGTTTGGAGAGAAAAAAGTTCTGGAGATGCATAGTGCAAAAGTTTCACAGCAGTGAAATACAATTAACACCAATCAACTGTACATTTAAAATAGCTTAAAAATTAAGTGTTATGTACATGTTAGTAGAAAAATGAAAACCACTTCTACACTGAGCAAAAACTTTTCAAATTTTACTGAATCAAATGTTAGTGACACAGGAATTAAATTTACACTGAGCTGTTAATGCAGTAACTGTTCCTAGGCAGCGTACAAATGTAGAGCACATGTGCCAAGCATCCTTCTCCCCTCTGCCGTCGCTTTCCTGGGCACAGACCGTGAACTGCAGGGAGTGGCTTTACTATATATCCAAATGCTTGGGTCATGTGCCAACTCCCAGTAAAACCACTCCATTCTTCTGGCACATTTTCTCCCATATTACATTATTTCCAAGTTTTCAACATTCTAATTTTTACTCTATTCAGAGCAGTTCCTCGATTTGATATAAAGAGGTTGAAATATTCATGTAATTTCAAATGCTCAATACAACACATACAATTTCAGGTGAGCGCATCATTTTTGCTAAAGATGAAAGATGTCCCTTTATCATTAGAAGTCCTAAAAAGCTCTGGGCATTTCCATTTGCCCAAAGGCTGAGCAATCTGACTTTCACTCTGTAAATTCTCAGTAGTGGTGTCAGTAGCAGCAATTTACATTATGGTTCCTTTTCAGTTACTGTTGGCACCATAATGCACAGGGCTGCAGGTATTTCATTGCCCAGAAATGTGCCCAGATTCTTAACTACTTTTCATGCTACTCCAGTGACTGGTTGATAATCATGGCACCACTCCATGATGACTGCTCCGAGGGTTCTCCTCCTCCTTAAAGAGGGCTGTATAGGCAACCCAATTGCTGGCATTCAGTTTAAACACCACTTCCTGGGATTATTTTGATATCCTTTGATGTGTCCAATATGCAGCAAACCCTGGGGATTTAGCTCAGCGTCAAAGCGCCTGCCTGGCAAGCACAAGGTCCTGAGTTTGATTCCTGATACAAAAACAAAAACAAAACAAAACAAAAAAAACAAAACCCGTTTCTCTCTAATAGGAATCTAGAGAAGAAATAAGAACATTCTTATAAGGTGTGACTGCATAAAGTATAACAAAACCAACTAACATAAGTGTGGGCAAAGGTAAAAGAAACTGTCTAAGAACCATCGAACAGTTAGTAGACAGCAGCAACTGCAGTGCTAAGGCCTGAAAGGGAAGCCAAAGGCGCTATTTCAAAGCCTTGGAGAAGTTTCTCTCTTACGTATGAGGCTGAGCAGAGAGAAGCTGGGGCGTTCAATAGAACTCAGTCTCAACCCAAGCCCCAAACAGAGGAGATCAGTGGGGCCTCCACAGAAGTCTGTCCCCCGTCCTCTCCACCTCTGCACCCCCCCTACTGACGAGGGTTTCCGCTGGTGGAACACAACTCATATGAGCCTCCAGGGGCCCCTCAGGCTATATACTCCCAAGGCATCTCAGAGGCGGGTGGTAACCCAGGATTCATGGATCTAGAGGAATTAGCAGCATGCAGTCAGCACAGCCGTCTCCTCCTTCCTCAGAAACTTTGCCCTACCCGGCAGCAGTCACCGAATAATGTGTTATTTTGTGGTTTTTATGTGTTACAGAACAAGCACAAACAAATCCTCACTTGTTCTCCAACTTTAAAATTTAAGGGCTGTAGTGGAGAGAGTGGCCGGCTGGAGCTCAGTGGCACATACATATTTTTCCGAGCTATTCTGCAGGGTGATAAGCAGGCATAAGAGTCATTCATCAGTGACAGTGGATTTTCTTTCTTTCTCTAAAAACAATCAGATAAAATGGGCACTAAAATTGCATCCATTCCCTGCAATTGCAGTGGCTGCTGTAACTCCTACAGAGGCAGTGATTTGAAACTAACCATCAGGTACAAAGCTCTGCAAATTTCTTTATTGTGCTAGTTTCTTTTCATTGCTGTCTGAGATATAATAAAATCAAGATTAAGAGAATGGCTTCGTGAAACAATACACGTTAGTGAACACATTGTGATTCAGCATAAGTCATTTTTATCTGGTTGGAAAGAAAATTTTAGGGAAGTTTTTCTAACATAGCAAGGAAAATACAATCTGCTCAACACACATAACTTTCTTTTGTTGATGACTGTCATTATTTTAGAGGACAACTAATCCTGACATGCATCTTTTAAAAGAAAATTAGCTGATATTTTATGATACAAAATGCATTCCTCCACCCCTTGTGAGTCAGTGTTAATTTTTGCAGAGAAGAAAATGAATATTAAACAGGTTAAGCAGGGTATGAATTGATGAAAAACTACTGGGTGGATCACAAGGTCTCCTGGTGAGAGGAAAAGGTTAGGGCTCAAGCTGTGTGACCCAGTCACACTCTTACTGGCAAACCAGTGTGCTGCAAGCCAGGGTGTGACACATTAGCTCACATCACACTCGGTGGAGCTGGACCCCCCAGGCCTCTGATCTTTCATACCAAAATGAGGGCCGACGTTGAGGCTGTGTTTACTTTGCTGAAAACGAATAAAGGTCTTGAGACACAAGCTCCTGATATCATTTTCCTCTCATATTTTCTAATACTGCTACTACTGATTGATAAACCTGGTCAATTATTTGTGCTCCATCTGCAAGAAATCTCAGAAAATACGCATCTGGTTTCACACTTGGAGAGAACAAGATGCAAAATGCATCTAAATCCTGGGAATGTCATGACAAAGATCATATATGCATAATCCTTAGAAACAAGAAAATGTTTCCAGGGCTTATAGGATAAAATGCTTTCACAATCCCCTGTTGACAAATAAAATCTTCTATTAGGATGATAGAAGAGTAAAAGAAACCTCATGGTCTCAAGTGAAAATAAAATCTATTTGATAGGAAAATTTCATAACTGCACATAGGACTTAAAAGATGGGCCGATACCACCCCTTCACGTCCTCAGGCATTCTTTGACATTTTTACCCCTGTGAACTAGTTTTCCTAAGGAGTAAAGAACATTCAAAAAGGGAACACATGCCACATCAAATCCAGCCACTCCCATAGTAATACAGACCTGAAAATATTTAACTTTAAACGCAGTGGAGAAATACAGGAACGGAAATAGAAGAGGCCCAAGGAGCAAATTAACACACGTCATGTTTTGTCATGAGTCGTCTGAGGCTGGAATATAATCACCTGCACCGCTCACCCGAATCTCTTATTTATTAATTTTTATCAGCACCTGTTTGCAGGAAGTGACAGGATCCATATGTTGTAGGACTTAGGAGTTGTCTGAAAGCCTAGAATTCACCCATCTCACAAAAGGATTGAACGTTTGTGGAAACCAGCCAAAGTTAAAGTGATTACTGAGAGTAGATATTTGGGGAACATTATTAATTGGCGTGTTTTTAAGCATCCATCCCTAACACAGTGTGTCTAAGATTTAACCTCTATGCAGACGCCTCGAGGAATCTCGCTCGTTTGTAGATCACAGATGTTCAAGCTGGTGACATCTGTGACTCTTCAGCATGGCAAGTTCTCGCCCCAGGCCTGTGCTGGCTGTCTACGGACAAGGCTCTGCGCTATAGATTTCTGAAAGGCATTATCAGTCAGCACATATTCCTGAGGCCTGTATCCAAAGAGCTCAGTGGTCATATTGGATTGGAAAACCTGGCGTTCAAGCATGAAATGATTTTCGTATCACGGTGTTTCATAACATTTCCTGAGCCGGGCTGTGCTGGGAAAGCTCCGGGGAAAGGGACACTGTATGTGACATTAACAGTTTCGGCCTTGACCATGAAGCTTTCTATTCACTGCTATCCTTAAGAAACTCACATTACTTGCAGTAACTTTACAATAGAATTCTACACTTTAACAAAGTTATGTTACCTTAAATCATCTCTCTTGCCATTCACTAAATACTATGTGTGCATTAATATTTTGTGGAAATTGTACAAATCATACCTGTGGAGAAAATGTGATACATGAATCAAGTATATTGACACACTCTTTTTTCCCAAAATTTAAAATAACTACTTCAAACTTTGATTTATAGTGGGAACTCTCCAAGTGAAAAAACATAGTGAAAAACAAAAGACCACTGTCTCAGTAGACAGTTTCTGTAAGGATAAGGCTCAATGTAAAGTCAGTTTATAAAGCGAAAAGAACATAATAAGTGTGAGGTATATATTTGTTCATAAATATTTCCGAATACTTACTAGGGGTCAGGCACTCTGGAAAACACAGCAGGGAAATGCAGTAAAGTCATGAGTGCTCTGTTCAGCTAATAAATTTCAGCATACATTATGAATAATACCTTAAAATGGGTAGAAAAACAGTGGATGTTATATTTCAAAATATATTAGTTACTGAATGACTCACTTTTGGAGTAATTACCCAAAAACTTTTGTCCCTACCCAGCAATAAGCATTTATTATTTATTACTGGTTATTGATTTCATTACTCTGGAATAGAAGGCTGGTTTTGCTGGGGTGGGATCTTCAGAGATTGCGGTCATATGAGAGCTAGATCTGTGTTCTTTAAACAGATGTAATTATTTCCTTTTTTCTTTGTGCTACAGTCTGTGTATTCGTTTTATGTTAGTAATAAAATCAGAAAACATGTACTCATAGGTTCACTTATGAATTCCTATAATCCTTTTCTCAAAAAGTCTCAACTTTGAAATTACAAATCCATTGCTAAATACTTGAGTTTTAGCAAAACAGTTTGTGTTTTAAGAAACATTTTTGAAAGATTTTTTTAAGGTTTAATTCGAAATTTTACAATTTGCTGTTATTATTTTCCACCTTTCTTCGGTAGGTAATCGCGGTATTTCTACTCATATTACCTGAATTCTACATGGAAACACAATGTAGCTTAAGTGTTATATAAACAGCATATAGCCCAGCATGGTGGCGCATGCCTGTAATCCCAGCACTCGGCAGGCTGATTCAGGAGGATCATTGTGAGTTCGAGACCAACCTGGGCTACAAAGTGAGCTCAAGGTCCCCTGAACTGCACAGTGAGACCCTGTCTCAAAAAGAAAGAAAAAGAAAAACAAGAAACCCAGCATATTGTAATTGTGAGTATTGTGGCGCTTTTTTTCCTCTCTCCAGCAGTAAGGGAATTATTTGATGCTCTGTGTAGTTTCGCAAGATTCCTTTTACCCTCAGTGCCCTGTGAATTTTTATGGTTTAGATCAAGCACGTGCCTCAAAATTTCCGTGCACTCCTAAGCAGGGCTTTTGCAAAGTGATTGAGTCGCTGGGCCCAGTAGCCCCTGGCTCCTCTCTCTCTCTCTCTCTCTCTCTCTCTCTCTCTCTCTCTCTCTCTAGGCTTCCTGATCGCCCTGCTGTGAGCAGCTTTCCTTCGCTGTACCCCTCTGTCACGGCTTGGAGCCAGCCGAGAGTAGACTACTTAATGACCTTAAAGGAAAATAAACCTGTCTTTTGAGTTGTGGGTGTCAGGTGTGTGGCGTGGATGAATCAATGACTAAGACATTAACAGAAGTACCTCCTCTCAGGGGAAGGTATGAATGGTGGGCTAATCTAGTGAAGCCTCAGAGTTGTAATCAATTGAGGAAGAAGACTTTACTGGTGACGTTGCAGACACCCTCCGGGGTAAGTTCAGCGTCGTCACCTTAGGGCCTGTCTCTTCCACAGCAAGCAACGCGTGTGGGGCAGGTGTTTTCTCTGAGATCAAAAACAGCCATTCGGATGCAGAGGAAACCAAGAATGATGAAACTTTTTCTCACCGACGCAATATGTGTCCTGTAATACAAGGGACAACATCTGTTTGCTTCCTGACATACATGCCACGTCCAATTGTGCAGTGTATTAACTTTAGCTTCATAAGAAAGGGGAAAGTGACAAAATTGACAGCATACTTACTATTGAAGGATCAGGAACAAAGACCTTATACAGGAATGTGCAAATTTGTGCTTAGGAGATAAGGGAGACTGCGGCGCTCTGTGACATTAGATGGGATTAATTATTTTTTTAAAAGCTAAACAGAAAAAAAAGGATAGAAATGATAGATGTGATTGTTTTGACATTTGTGTCAAGTTGTCTTCATGTCTTCCAATCTATTTTTTAATGGATTTTAGCAGAAAATTCTAAGTTCTCCAACTTAAATTATCTGTCATCTTTAACAAAATTCATAAATTCTTTCAGTAGACAGTCATGTAAAATAATCTAACCAGTGCTGTGGACTAATGAAGGCTAATTCTTCTACTCTTCAATATCGTTGTGGCACATAAAGTTCATGCTCCATAGCATACTAAGCTTTGTGAAATTATGATGCTTATAAGGAATTTGGGGGCAGATTAAAATAAAATTTCACCTTTTTCTTTTGAAAGCGAGCTTCATTAAAAATTATTCGTGGAGAAATTTCTCTTTCAAAAGGAGCAAACTTACACAGATTGTTTAAATATCCATATTGTATGCAACATTAAATAATGGATATCATAGCTGTGGATCTGACAAAATGTGCATTTCAACAAGTATCATAGTAGAAATGATTTCAATATATAAATTACATATTCCTCTATTGTGGAGATTCAAGATTTGAACATAAGTAATTGGCCAAGGTATTATTAAGTATATTCTGTTTGAAGAACATTACACAAAAGAAAGAAAATGGCAATGAAACAGGACAATTGAACCCTAAAGAACATACAATTACATTGTAGTATAACATACACATAAAAGAATTAAAATAACATGGCACAGTGCTCAAGATGCAAATGTGATAGATATGGGAGATGAAGTTGGAGAGAAAGTAATAAATTTCAGCTATTCATAAAAAGGCTTCTGAAAATATACACGTTTTATTAGGACTCAAAGGTTATGTTTCAGGTAAAATGGAACCGATAGGCAAATGAATAAATATTGTAACCAGCGCCGATGTGTTAAGATGTGCACAGAGAAATAAGCAAATGAGAGCAGACGCGGTGTGTGTGCAGCTGCCTGTCAACGTTTGCTCATCATCTGCTGTGTGCAAAGCGTGTGCTAAGGAGTTCGTTTTCATTATCCTGAGCTCTTCAATGGTTAATACAAGTTTAAAGGTTAGCACGCCAAGGGCACAAAAATAATTCTAGCGAGGTCAAATAGCTCAAAAATTTAACTTTCCAGTTTTCAGGTTCTGTTATGTAACTGTAGAACTTATGCTATTCATCATAATAATTTCTATAATTTTTATTTATCACAGTTAAATGAACCTTGAATCATAGATTTTCCTCCTGTAAAAAGTTATAATAATATTTTGTTTCTGTGAAACCTTAGAGAATTAATTTTTCTCTTGAATTTTAATTATTAAAGGCAGGTCTTAATCATTCTACTTGACAATAAGATTGTTATACGCTAAGGCCTGACATTTTGTCTGACATTTAAGTAAACTGCTGACCTGTTGCCTTCGGTGACATACAAACATGGCACCAACAACAAGTAGATATTTTCTAATAGTAAGGGAAAGAGAAGAAGATATAATTCCACATGATGCACGTATCTGCAAGATAATTCAAAGTAGATTTTTAAAGATTTTGAGGGTAGATTGTGGATAATGAAAATAAAGACTTTAGAGACTCAGAAAGTTTCCATGGACATACATGATAGGGTAAGGTAGGTTTGGAGAAAGAGATCACATGGCAATTATAGATCTACAAAGTTTGGATTGTTAGGTACAAACACAATTGTTGCTTGTGCACTTGGAATTCAGGATGTACAGAGCAAAGCAAAAGCCATCGCCATCCTGGATTTCAAGCTGTTACAAAGTTACAGTGAATAATAACAGCAGGGCACCGGCACCCAAACAGACCTGCGGACCAGTAGAACAAAGTCGAAGGTGGAAAACAACCTCAGGCACAGTCAGCTGCCTGATTTTTGACAATCGGGCCAAATCTTCATGCTGGAAGAAAAATAGACTATTTAATAAGCAGTACTAGCAAAACTAACTTATAAGTGCTGAAGATTGAAGTTAGACCCTTATGTCTCACTGTGGATTAAACTGATAAAAATGGAACTTAAACAAAATGTTTAAACAATAAAATAGGTAAAAGTCTTAAAGTCATAGTGAAGGCAAAGACTTTCTGAACAGAATTAAAATTACACAAGACATAACATGAATAATCAACAATGGGATTATATGCTACACAGCAGAGGAAACAAAAAAGTGAAAGCAATACTCCACAGAATGGGAAAATTGTTGCCAGCTAAACCTCAGATAAAAAACTAATAAGGAACACAAAAATTAGCATCCTACTTGTCCATCAACAGATGACTGGATAAAGACAAAGTGGTATTTACACTTGAGTTTAATTCTGCTATGGAGAAGAATACATTTGTACCATTTCTAAGAAAAACTGATGCACTTTGAGACAATAATATTAAGTGCAATAGATCAGAAACACATCCTTAACTAATATATGATTTCTCTTATATGAGAAAGTCAAACAGTAAATAAATTAAACTACAATACACATAATATCAAAGTAAAGTAACTCAGAAGCCTAACTAAAGTGTCCAGAGCTATTGACAGTGACAATGTGAAATGGTGCTGCTGATAACATGGGATGTCAGGGACTGATCAATAACTTGCACAATATGGAATTCAGTAGATAAAATTTGGTATAAAAAGAATGCTTAAGAATTGTTCATGATTTTTACTCTGTATGTAGTAATACCTTTCTAAAAATATAAACATGAACATATATATGTGAGATTCAAGATTTTATTATGAGTGAGAACAACAGTGTCCTAAACATTTCCAAAGATGCTGATTTTATTACAGGATTCATCTTTCTAAAGCATAACTAATACTATCCTGACAAATTCATCATGTCTATGAAATAGGCAGGACTAGCATATTATGTTTCAGAACAGTTATGGGGATGATATTGTGACTCATAACCCTGGCCAATCTACCCTGAATTAGAAATTCTCAAAGGATGCTAATAGAATAAACAAAACAAATGCATCACCTACACCGTCTTTATTTCTAAATTTGAAATTGCATTTTATTATCTTTGAAAGATAAACATGAGAGTCTGGAATGAGGTTACCTATGATGGATTGCTTATGAAGCAATTAGAGGCTATCTTCATCAGTATACAAATTATAAAAAATGTTCAATTATTCCATACAATAATTTAACCTTAGTGCTCTTTATAACCAATGTTCACTATTACTATCTGAGACTAAAATTGTTTTAAATGAAATGACATTTAGGTTTTACAGAATGAACAAATTTATCCCATAATTTGGAAATACGTAGTGCATTTTTATATCTTTGGCTTGAAGCGTATTGAAAAGCAGATTTGGCAATACCCGCAAAAGCATTTCCACAACGTGAAGGCAAGAGCAGGGTGTGTTTTTTAACCACCATACTCACCCAGCCCTGCTTCTGGATGAAATGATTCCAGTGGGCGGGGACCCCCGCCAAAAGTCAAGAAGGAGGCAAAGTAGGTGTTTGGGCTCTGATTGGGTAAGTCGGGCAAAAGCACTTTCACTAATATGTGGATATGCCATCACCTTGGCAGAATTTAAAGGAAATATATGTGAAAAATATTCATCTTCTGTAAGCTGTATCAAGTATCAAAAATGTAAAATATTTCCATTTATATGTGTATATAGACATTATGTATTTCTTGATGATGGATGCATGATTCCTTATACTTTTCATAACTGATTCTTTTAGAGGTACATGTATCTTTTTAAAGAATTCTGTGAATTATAATTATTATCAACCACACATAGAACTCAGTCTGATATAGAGATTTCTGAACAGCCAGTTTGTTCACAGACAAGAGATGATTTCATAGTCAGAGACAGAGGATTCCAGTTTTAGATTGCATGATTCTGCAGGTGGTTTTGTTCTTATTACAAACTTAACGAACTTCACAAAATGTTTTCAGCTAAACTGAGTGAAATGTATTGCATTGAGTTCTCAAAATAATGTGACGCATTCATTTTCAAATTTATAATTTATGTAAGCATAAAGACTCTGTGATTCTGAAATTGCTGCAATATTTAACGAGACTGACCATTTCACTTCAGTGTCCTGTAATGCATTTTCAGTGTGCTAACATATTTATTATATGTATACAAAGATGTTTTGTCTTGCTTCCTTTTATCCAGTTTCACAGTCATGGCTGTCTGTTATTCTCTTACATCTATGGGAAATTTTTTTAGCAGAACATGTCTCAATACACAGCCCCAAACTCCAATATAAGGTGGGGGTTCATCGTGATTTTATGATTTCTGAATCCAGACAAGCTATATTGTCCCAAGCCGCTGTTTTCCTTCCCATACCCTGAATCTTTCCCCACCTTCCTTGGTGGAATCTATTCACTAAAAAAGCTCCATGCTAGTGGAAAATTCTAACTTTTTTTAGTAATTGTAGCAAAATCACACATTTACAACTAGTCAGGCAAAAGTTGTAAACCAGCTTTGATCGCCGAGGAGTGTGGTGTTACTCTTCCATCTAATGAGTAAACTCCTTTTCTCTGTAGCCTGTAGCTCCTCAAATGTGGCCTGAGGAGTCTGTTTCTCGAGACATCACACCTGGGGGTAGAGAGCCATAGGTCATCAAATGAAGTATCAGCTTGGAATAATGAACAGTGCAGCTACTGCTTCTAAAGCCATGAAGCAAACTCCAGAGAAACCCACAATCTAAAAATGTGCAGAAGAAAACAATTTATCATTCTGACTATTATTCACCACTGTCTGAGACAATATTGGGTTTAAAATCATTTAAAGAAATTTGTGTAATAAGACTTCATTTTTGGTAGTGTGGATTGAACCCAGAGCCCTCCCACTGAGTTGTGTCTCAATTTTTATTATTGTACTATTATTATTGTTATTAATGACACACGATGCCTATAGCTCCCTATTTGCCCAGGCTGTGCTAGAACATAGGATCTTAATGCCGCAGCCTCCCAGAATGCTGGGACAATAGGCACGAATCACGCCACTAGGCAATAAGGGAAATTCTTAAGCCAAACATGAACAGAATAACGAGGATACGTTAAAACAATGTCATAGCATTTATTTTAATTCAGCCCGTTAACCTATCCCCCAACATTCCCCAAGTGCACACTTACCAAGTATTGCTACTAGTCTTTAAGTTAGTGGTGAATAATAACAATGAGAAATTGTATGTGTGTAAAATTGCACAGTGCGTTAAAATGTTAGAATTCTTCCTACCTTCTTCAGCGGTTGTCCAAGTCCTCTTTGGTGAATCTCCTTTCAAGCTGTGATTGGACAACGGTGAGTAATGCTGTCGGAAGCCATCGAGTGGAAAAGTAGACTTCTAAAACCGTGAGGGGTGTCCTCGTACCTGTCACCGACCAGATCCAGCTCTGTGCAATGGCTGGCTCTTCTCCAAACGCAAAATGACCACGAAAGATAAATATTTTCAGTCCATTCAAGACACCAATGAAATGGGAATTCCAGAAATGGTTCAAGAGCAATGGGACAAGTGTGCTTGAAGAAAAGGAGAGCGGTTCAAAGGGTACTGATGACGACGTGTCCTTTACTGTACTTTTTAATTAGCCATTCACTGTATTTTTTGATCACATAGCTGAGATTTGGCAAATTTGTTCATTATAATATTAACCTGAGGCCTGTGAAACTTTTTCAAGTGACTTTGAAAAAGGCACAGGGCTTGTTGTAGAAAGTGAGGAAAACCTACAAGATGAGATTTACTTTCAGTCTTACAAAATGAGTAGCAGAAGTCTAAGAATAAGAAATTGAGAAAAACATTTCAGGAAAGTCCTTCAGTAGCAGTCTTCTCCACACTCAAGGCATGTGCTCTAAATGTAGGCAAACCTTCCGTCAGAGGGCAGCATGCATGGCCCGAAAGCCGTTGCCCATGGAGGGCTCCTTCCTGGTTAAAACCTCTCGAGATGGA
>PVJX010042858.1:0-13944 GCA_004027295.1 Dolichotis patagonum | reverse complement strand
CCACGGCCAGCTTGGAGGCCACCACTGCCTCGAGAGGGACACACGCTTTGGTCCCAGATCTCCACAGCTTCTGGGTCATGTAAGGAAACGGAAAGAGTTCCAAGTGGTGGCCTAGCACTTAATTAGCGTGTGACTGAGGCATGATGTCACTCCTGGGTGTCAGTCCCTGCCTATGTGGAAAGAGTCTTAGTCACCAGCTCCTTGCTGAGACACAATACCACCAGCACCTGCTACGTAAAAGAGATGGGGTTATTTTAGCTCATGGCTACCATCCCTACTTGGGTGACTCCAAGGCAGAAATTGAACGCTGGAAGGGTCTGGGCAGTCAGGATTCAGCCAGTGAAGAGGGGGACACATCCTTCCAGGTCACCTTGGTGATCCAGCTCTTTCAACCAGGGCCGCCTCCTAGCTGCACAATCAACTATATTGTCCTATGATCCAGTCACCTTTTAAAAACCTGTCTCTGAGTGAGCGTTCAGGGCTCATTGTTAATTTAAAACATAACAAAAGTTCTGGCTACTTGATCTCCAGCCTGCTTCCAGCCTCGGTATTTTCTGCCAATGACTCTTTAGCCTGCTGCTACCATAGCTCGGTGACTCAATTCAGTGTGTCTGTCAGAGCAGCCGCGGGGACAGTTGTTCACTGTTAACTCACCAGCAAGAGTCAAGGCGTGAACTTCATAGCAGATACTGGTTAGATGTTGAATAAATGAACAAGGCCACATCTCAGGGCCAGGGAGCTGGCTACACGAGCAGAAAGCAAGTGGGCAGGATACCTGGGCTGGGCGCATTGCCACAGGGGTGACAATCATCATGCAGGACCAGGCATTAAACCCAGGGCCCTCACACTGAACTACATTCCCAGTGCTTCTTATTTATTTCTATTTTGAGACGGAGTCTTGCTAACTTGCTTAGACTAAGCTCAAACTTGAGATCCTCCTGTTTCAGCCTCCCAGAATGCTGGGATGCGAGGTGTGTACCACCACACCTGCTGAATGTTTCTAGTTTGAAGAGCACAAATCTTTGGTGGTTTTGTGGGGGAGAATCTGAGCTCTGTGTGGAGGGTGATTGGAGTGTGAGACTCAGCCGCCAGTTCTGCTGTTGGCAGTGGGAGGGTGGTGAGACCTAGGTACTTGGGGGAACTGGAGGAGAAGCAGGCACTGCCACACCCTGGGCCATAGCTCTGGGGGAGGGGAAGGAGCCTGGGGCCCATGGGTGCTGGACAGCCGTGGTGTGGGGCCTTGGAGTGGGATTCTGGGTCTGTTTCCTCACCCAGCTTTGAGCACGGGAGGGCTTCCCCGTGACCTCCTGTCCCCTCCCCTGTGTGAGGACCCCCTGAGGGCAGCTGCTTCTCCAGGGGTGGAGTGCCGTCCCAGGCTTGGTGGGGGGCATTTTCTCTCCCCAGGGGTGTTGCTCCTGGAGTCACTGAACCACCAGGAAAGCTCCTGGGAGACTTGGCCCCCAAAGCACTGTCTGTAAGGCTGGAACATTTTCTTCACCCCTTCAGGTCCTGTTCTCCTAACAGCACTGTTGTTCAACAATAAGTCAGATAGACAGAGAAGACAATTAAGGAAAACAAAGGCAATTAAAAGTAAATAAACACACGAATAAAAGTAAATAAAGAACAGATACACCAAAACAAAGAATGATATAACAAACACCCAGGAACTGCAAATCAGTTTCAGAAATGGGATTACAAGTGCAGTTGGAACCCTGGGGGTGGGGGTGGGGGTGGGGTGAGGGTGGGGGGTGTCCCTTCCAAGAGTTCCCCCCTCCCACTGCAGCCCACCTCAAAGAAAGAACTACTGCCCTAGATTTGGGGCTTTCATTTCGCTTTTTCTTTGTTCCTCCTTCTCTTTCCTCCTCCTTCCCCCGTTTCTCTTTCCCCTTTCCTTTCTTTTCCTTCCCTTTCTCTCTCCTTTTTTCTCTCTCCCTTTCTCCTCCTCCTTTCTCTGTCCCTTCCACCACCTCCCTTCCCATCCTTCTCCTCTGCACATGCAAATTTTTTTAAAACATTTTTTTTTTGCATGCTTTGAAATTCTGTGTAAACCATGTCATTCTAGAGAGTTCTCTGCAATTAGCTTTCTCTCTCTCAACATGTGGAAGAGAGTCACACCAGCTGACACAAGTAACTCTGGCTCAGTTACTTCCAAATCCTGTTGCATGAAGCTACAGTTTCTCCAAGGAGCACTCCTTGGGGCACACCCTGGAGGGGTGGTCGGGTCATGGGGTGTGGGAGAGCTCCGGTTGTAGGGCCACTCCCACCTTTCGTCTCCACCACCCTTTTGGGATGCTGAACCCTGTCCCTCCCCTGCAGAAACATTGCTTCACTGAGGAGGAATCCAAGTGGATTTCAGCCTCATGGTTTCCATAAATCAGCATTAAAAGCAGAGCCCCAGCACCAGGGCACACAGCCAGGCTGATTCGGACCTGCTCACCAGCAAGATTTATGTGCCCTGCATGGACTTGGGTTTCCAAGCCCTGTCCAGCCCCTGTGCTACCCTGGTTCAGTGGCCACTTCCTCTCTGCATGACCCCTCTTCGCCTTGCCCCTGGCCCCTGGTGTGTTTTACTATGTGACCATAAAGTGGCCATCGTGCAGCTTTGGGAGACCTTCTGGGGCTGCCTGGGCTGAGGGGCTTACACCATAGCCCCCTCACAAGAAGTGACACAGTGAACCCCATACTAGCCCAGCCCCAACACCCAGGACACCCTTGGCTGCCCTGGGCCATTATTTCTGCCTTCTCAGGGCCCTTCTTTCATAAAAAGTATGAAAAATTATACCACAGGACTGTGCTGGTATAACTGAATATGATTCAGGTGGAAGTGCTTCTTAGTTATTACTATTATAATATTTAGGGTTTTTTGTTTCTTCTGGTTTTTAAAGAAATTCAGCCATCTTCCTGGGCCTCTAAAGGAATCACCAGTCCAGTTACTGTGTCTACTGGGGCTGATGTCCCACAGAGCTCGACACCTGCCCCCGTGGGAATGACCAGCCCTCTCTGCTCCTGCTCCCTTCTCTACTGGTGCCCACGAGAGGCAGGATGAGGTTCCCCTCGGCCCAGGCCTGTCTTACTGCGGGGGCCGACGCCACGTGGACAGAGGCCTGGTGTGTACAGTGGCCTGATGGAGGCGGAGGCCTTGGGGCTGTCCCATGCGGGCCTAGCTGAGCAGAGGAGGGCTCCGGAAGGGAAGTGTTGAAGCAGGGAGGGCAGAAGCGCCCCTGAGGAGACCTGTGTCAGGGTCTGAGGACCAGGGCTTGTCCAAGTTGGAGGTGTGATCACTGTGCACCAGGCAAAGACCTGTGGGTCCACAGTTTCAGGAAGGAGCTTTATTTTGAGGGGGCTTTGGGCTGAGTTGGGGATGGGGAGACGGGGACAGTTAAGAGGAAATGAGGAAGGGTTGTCCGCCCTCACTCAGGCTGTTGTAACTCCTGCCACAGACACAGTGGTTTAAATGACAGAGATGTATTTCTTTTCACATCTCTGGGGCTGGAAATCCAAGAGCAAGTTGGCAGCAAGGCCAGGTTCTTTTGGGGGTTCTTCCTTGGCTTGCCAAGGGCACCCCCTTGCACCCTCTTTCCCTGGTTAGCCCTCTGCACTGTGCCCCTGTTTCTGTGTGTGACACCAGTCAGACGGGAGTCAGGGCCCATCCTGGCAACCCTATTTACCCATTTACCTGATGGCCTCTTTCCAGGCCTTTTTGTCTGATCTCTAAATACGGCTCTATTCTGAGGCACTAGTCCAGGAGGATTTCAACAAAGAAACTTAGGGGGACACAGCTCAGCTCAAGGCAGGGGCCATGGAAGCCACATGCAGAGTAGCATCAAGCTAAGGGGGTGCTGTTCATACCATGGGAGCTTTAATCCTTTGGAAATCTTCATTTTTTATATAATTTCATTGACTACAAAGGTAGATAATTTGTGTATTCCTTATGGCAGATTGCCTGCAGATGGCAGTAAAGCACTTCCTCTAACACTACCAGTATATTATTCCTAACCAATGCAGAGAGAGTATCTTGAAAAAGCAGCATTTTTGCCTACACTGGCACCATGCTTTTTGGACTGGCTGGGCCCCATCTCTGTCCAGGGCCCTGGCTGTGACAGTGGCCAGCCATCCTGACTGAGTCCAGGCAGAATCATTCGGAATGTCTTAAGTTTTGTCAGCCAAGTCAAAGGAAATGGGTTGCGTGACTCCATCAGCCCCGTAGCGTGGCGGGTCCGAGGGCTGCTGCTTCGCTGGTCCTTGGATGGAGTGGGCTCCTTCAGCCACTGACACAACTATTGTCCAAGGCTGTGGAGCCTATGGAGTGCCACCCCTGCTGCAACTGTCTGGAACAGGCTGGGCACCTCTTGGTCAAATCTGCCCCACGAAGCTTCCGGGATCTGTCTGCCTCTGCTGGAGATCTCAGGCGATTGCCCCTGTCACTGTGGGTAGAATCATCCGGGTCCTGGAAGCGTCCATTTCAAGAGCCAGCGAGAGCACAGTAAGGCAGGAAAAGAGAAGAAAGATGAGGAAAAGGAGTCGGTGAAGCAAGCAGAGTTGGAGGGGTGGCATTGGGAGCCCTGTGTTGGGCATTTTGTCGGGGCATCCTTTGAGCTCCTCCTGTGTTGCCGTCTCCTGAGCCCTGGAGCTGTGGCCTCTTCCCGGAGCCAGCAGTGTGTGTGACCCAGCCCGCCCTCCTTGCTCTCACTCCCTCCTGCCGTACTTAGCTGTTTTTCTCCCTTCTCTTGGCAGGGGTTGGAGCAGCATGATTAGAACTCTCTCTTTTCGTCCTTGCTAAAAGGTGTTCTGTGTCTGGGCCAAGGTGGTTTGACAGTAAAATGTGAAAAACTTAGTCCAGAGGTATAGCTCGAATCAGTCCAGCTCCTTCCTGACACCTCACTGGGGAGAGGAGAGGTGGCTTGTGCCAGAGACTCCGCCTTGTCCAAGTGGCCAGGCCACCCCCTTAACCTCCACCGGCTGGTCGGGAAGGCAGGGGGACGTGTGTGTCAGCCTGCGTGTGTGCACGTTGACACGCTTGTGTCTGTGCCTGTACGCATGTTCATGTTTTTGTGGGTACATCTTTGTGTGATTATGTGAATATGTCGTGTGCACACATGTACATTTCAGTGTGGTGTGAGTGTGCATGTGTTCCCATGTGCATCCGTGTTTTGCTGTGTGTGGATATGCTTGTGCCTGTCCACATGTGCTCACATGCGTGCCCGTGTCTCTCTGTTTGTGTCTATGTGTGTGTGTGAGTACGGCCGGTGTACAGCAGGATGAATACAAGGCGTGAAGTCGCCAAGGGCACATCTCAGGCCTTGACCTGAGTTTCCAGTGACCACAGCTATGACCTTTCACCCTCCCCGGGGCTGTGGAGGTCACTGAACAGAGACCTGGAACTTTCTTTGGAACCAAGTAGGCCTCACTGCTTAGGGAGGGAGTAAAGCAGCTTCCAAAAGCACAGCGGATGTTCTTCACCCTGGGGCGCTGGAGCCAGTGGGAGCTTGTTTAATTCTAAAGGAATGTGTGGGTTCCGCCCGCCCAGTGGAGCAGGCCCCAGCCTGACAGAGGGCCTTGGAGCCACCCAGCCAGCAAGATGGGGAGGGGGTGCGGCTTGGCTGGTTGGGGACACGCCATTCCAGGGGGTGTCAACCTCACAGACTGTGGCTGGGGTGCGGGTGGGAGATGCCCTCAGGGCCTTCTTTGGTGCGTAGGTTTTGTGCTTAGGGAAGATAGCAGGCAAGAGGGGGTGGCCCGGTCCCACCCCCAAGGAGCTGGAATCTAAGAAGGCAGAGCAAATTCCCCAGCAGGGGGTGGCTTAGGTGAGGGAAGCACGGAGTGAGGAGCTGGGGGTTGGGGGACTCAGGCCTCTTGGAGAGGGAGGGTGAGCTGGTCTGGAGGGTGAGCGGGTGGGTGAGGGTGAGGTGGGAATGGGATTTGAAGGGCAAGAAGACATTCCAGGGAAAGGAGAGAGAAGGGGAAGGGGGGAGAAGGGGGCTGAGGAAGGCGAGGGGAAGGAAGAGATCTAGGGAGGCTTTGCAAAAGCAGCAGAGGCCTTTATAGGGCAACCATGTGTATACTAGTCCAGAGGGAGGCAGTCTGGACGGGGAAGTGTGAGATGAGGCTGGAGAGTCGCTGCTGTCCCCAGGGCTTTAAATGCCAAGCAGCGTTCAGCCTTAAGCAATGGGGGCGCTACTGAAGATTCTCAGGGGAGGGGCCGAGCTGGTGGAAGTGGGGTTCTTAGAGGAGAGACTGGCTCTGTGATTGGGCTGAACGAGGCTGCTGTGGGAGCAGAAGAAGGGGGTGAGGGTGTTGGGGTGGAGAAGCTTGGGCTGTGAGTAGCCAGGGACCATGGCCAGGGGCAGGGGAGCACAGCTGAATCTGTGCCACCTTCGGGTATTCAGTGGCCTTCCTCCTGGGTTTGGATACCCCAGCCTAGGGACACAGCTCCCCACCCTGTGAGACGGGAGCCAGGCCCAAGCCTCCCCTGTTTGGAAATCAGAAGGCCTGGCCCCCTTACCAAGCTTTGGGTAGCCTATATTTTCACACAGAAAAGCAGTTCTGTCACTTTCTTTCTTTTACCTTTCATTTTCCTTTTCTTTCTTTTCCCTCTCGCTTTTCTCCTCCTGCTCCTTGTACCTCCTCCTTTTTTGGGTTGTACCATGCATCGAACTTAGGCCATTCACACTGAGCTCTATCACTGACCCCTTCTTACTGTTTTGAGACAAGGTCCTACCTCCAACTTGACATCCTCTTGCTTCAGCCTCCTGAGAGCAGGAATTCCAGGCGTGTGCCATCATCTCTGGCTCCGGAGGTGACCATCCCTGTGGGTGCATTAACAGCCACGCATATGGGAGTCTCAGGCTGAAATGTGCAGGCTAGAGTCCCAGCTGCTACACTCTGTGGTTCTGGACAACCATAAGGGTCCCTGGGATCCCTCGCCGGATGGTCTGCTCAGCCTCTGGTGGCCACCTCTGCTGTCATGGGTCTCCAAAGCCTGGAGGAGCCTTTGAGGATCCAGGTGGCTGGGAATGGGGAAGGCAGTGTTGTCGTCATTTGCGATAAGCACTTAACGGGTTAGCCTGAGTTTTGGAGGCTGGCCTGCTCAAGCAGCTGCCCGGCTACCTCCCAACTGCCCCTGGCCTCTGGGCCCTTCCCTCAGTTCCCTTTTCCATTTCCCTGTCCCCTCTGCCTCTTGCCCAGAAGTCCCATGAAAGTCAACGCGTCCAGCCCTGGGCTGGTCAGACAGGTGAAGTTCTTTCTGGTCCAAGTCTTGCTCTGCGCTGAGCTGTGACTTTTCACGGGTGCCAGACACCTGAGAGTCAGCACAGCACTGGAGCAGCACTCGGGGACGCAATGCAGCCTCCCAGGGCCCCACTGAGCTGCGAGGCCAGCCCTTCTGGGTGGTGTTGAGGGCGGCTTTCTGCTTATGATAGTGTCACCTTAGAGTCCACACTGTGCCATGTTTAACTGTGTTGGGCCTGATACAAAAAGGAAAACCAGTTTTAAGAAACATGCTTTTATTTTAAATTTGGGTATTTTGCTCATCTTGGATACTTTGCGTCATTATTTTTATTTGCTGTACCAGAAACTGAACTTAGGGTCTTTGCACTGAGCTACATCCCAGCCCTTTTTAATTTTTGAGACAGGGTCTCGCCATCATTAATAAATTGCCGATTCTAGGTTTGAACTTGTGGTCTTCCTGCCTCGGCTTCCTAGAGTGCTGGGCCTAGAGGTCACACCACCATGCCTAGGTTTCCACCCAGGCATAGCCCAGTCCTGAGAGGATAAGGGCAGGGACGGCAGGGATCGGAGGGTTTGATCTGGCCCCATGGACCCAAGAAAAGGGGGGCTCAGGGATGGAAGATGACCGCACTCCTCCCTTCCAAGGGTGGTTTACAGGCAGTGGGGGATGGGTGGGACTGGTGGGGTACAGAAAGGCCCCCAGGTTCAGACGCTTCTGCTGCTGAGCTGGTGGCTCTGAGGACAGGGCCCAGGGTGGATGGCGAAGCCCCTGGTTTAACTGAGAGCATCAGAGTCGTAGGAAGCAGAAAGAGAAGCAGGAGGGAGATTTGAAGTGGAGGACAAAGACCAGTCATTAAAGGAAAATGAGAAGGATCAGTTTCTGTGGAGGAGGATTTGAGGGAGGGGAGAGGAAGCAGGAAGCAAGGAGGAACACTGGGAGTCACAGCACCCACGGTGAGGTCCACTCCCCACCCCGGACTGGGGTGAGTGGCCTCGGTGGGCGGTGCCAGAGGGGTGGGTTCTAAGCTGTGCATGTGTCTGGCATGGTGACTCAGGCCTGTAATCCCAGCCCTCTGGGCAGCTGAGCAGCTGAGGCAGGAGGTTGCTGGTAACTTAGCAACTTAGTGAGACCTTGTCTCAAAAATAAATAAATAAATAAATAAATAATAAAAAATAAAAGACCCTGGGTTCAATCCTGGATTCTGCAGCAAAAGAAAACACACACACACACACACACACACACACACACACACAGACAACAAACTCCATGAACGTAGGGTAGAGTGCTGCCAGCCAGCTGAGTTGATTCCATGGAAGCTGGTGCTCAGAGGTAAAGACGAGCCGGAAGGGAATTCTGAGCCAGTTCTCCTGGAATCTCAAAGAGCAGGTGCCTGAGCCTCTGCATCTCTGCCTTGTCAGCTTGAGCGCTCCTAAGATGTGGCTCACTGCTGGCTTCCTTCGATCTTTGCACATTTTCCTCATTAACTCCTTCTCCAGAGGCTGGGTGGGGGTCCGAGGCCAAGGGACAGGGCAGTGGCACTGGGGCTTGGATAGGACGATGTTGCTCAGAAGCAGCCGTTGCCACCTCTGAGGGACTGGTGGGGGCCAGTCTGCATCCTCAGCTCACAGCCTACCTGGACTGCACCTAGAATGTTAGGTTTAAATCTAAAATGTCCCCCTAAAAGATTCATGTTAGGTGGGGCCTCATGGGAGGAGGTGTCCCTGGGGGTGTGACTTGGAAGGGTGTGTTCTCATCCTTAGCTCCTTCTCTCTCTTTGTGCTTGGGTTGCAATGGGTTGAGCAGCTGTCCTCCACCGTGGCCTTCTACTGTGCCATTCCTGCCTTGGGATAAACTGACCACAGACTGAAGCCTGTGAAACCATAAGCCCGAATAAGTCTCTTCCTCTTTATGTAGCAGTTGCTGGGTATTTTGTCCCCATAATGGGAAACTGACAAATACAGAATATTGCTACTGAGAATGGGGCCATTGCTATGATTGTACCTGACCATGTAGAAGCCTTTGAAGCTGGTTTGTGGGGAAAGTTTGGAAAAGTTTGGAGATGAGGGCTAGAGAAGCCCTACCAGAGCTTGTTGGAGACCAGGAATGCAGCCCAGGCTCCTGAGGTCTCAGTTGGTAATGAGGACTCTATTGCAAACTGAACCGGAAGCCATGCATATTTCATTCTGGCAAAGTATTTGTTTGCATTTTGCCCATATCCTAAGACTATGTGAGCTTGAATTTAAATATGGCAGATTTTTAAAATCTGGTAGAAGAAATTTCAAGGCTGCTTTTAGCCAGATCTACGGTGAAAATCAGGAACAGTTTGCATTTTCACCAGAAGGGAAGTACCTGCAAAGTCAGGGCAAAGGAGAGCTTGGTTGCTGGAACAATTAGCATTAAAAAGGAAGCAAAGTATTTTGTACAGGGACTAGATGCTTTGAGGGCATCTGAGAAATCAGCAAGACTTCACTGTGTGCCTAAGGGTGTAAAACTAAATATTTATTTTGAGAACAGAGTTCCTGGGATGCCTCTTCATTCAAGGTTGCCTAGGGAAGTGTATCCCTGCATTCAGCCATCCAGAGACTCAGGAGCCACTGCAGCCATGGTCCAAGGGGCCCAGCTACTGCGAAAGCTGACAGTTGACCTTGGTATCATTCACATGGTGCTAGTTTTTCAGGCATGCAGAATATAAGAGTTATGGAGTCACAAAGACTTTCACCAGGTTTCAGAAGAAGACCTGAGAGATCAGGGAAAAATATGTGACAGGCTTGTAGTTTCTGCCAGGATCCTATCAGCGAGGTCTACTGGAGACTCCAGGAAGTTGGAAATGTCAGGAACATGGAGTGTCTGCTGGGGAAAGCTGCAGGCCATGGGCAATGCTAGCTTGAGAGAAAGGGGCATGATGGTCACAAGAAGTAAGGCCATAGGGCTTGGCCTGGCCCAAGGTCTTTGGACCTGTGGGCTGGACTGGGAACTATGGGTATTGCTGGGTATTAGCCTTGCTTAGGTCCAATTCTTATCTACCCCCCTATTCCTTCCTTTTGGAATGGAAATGTTTACTCTGTGCCATTGTATGTTGGAAGTATTTAACTTTCTTTTTTTTTTTTTTTTGGTACTGGGGATCGAACTCATGACCTCACGCTTGCCAGGCAGGCGCTTAAGCCACTGAGCTAAATCCCCGGCCCTTAACTTTCTTTTTTACAGGTGCTCACAGCTAAGAGTTTATCTTGAGTCTCAGAAGAGACTTTGGACTTGGGCTTTTCAGCAATGCTTGAACTGTTAATACTGGTGACCCTTAGAGATGGACTAAATACATTTTGCATAATGAGATGAATATGAGCCTTTTGAGGGCCAGTGGTGAAATGTTAAGATTTAGCACTAAAACATTTCTCAAAATTCTCATGATTGGACGGGGATCTCGGCTGGAAGTGGTGGATCTCTAGGAGTGTGACTTGGAAGTGGGTATTCTCTTCCCCTCTCTGTCTGCATCCTGGCTACCATGGACTGAGCAGCTTTGCTCTACTATGCTATTCCACTAAGTCTTTTGGCCATAGGGTTTCTGCCTTGAAGCCGACCACACATGGACTGTACCCACTGAAACTGTTAGACGAAATAAACTGCTTCTCCTTTCAGTTGTGGTTGTCAGATATTTTGTCCCAGCAATGGGAAAGTGAGGGTGTGCATGAAGCAGTACAGAGAAACCCTGACCTCTGTATTGACTGTTCTTCTTGGCCTTCCACTGCTTGCTCGGTCCTCCATCTTTGGCTGTTGGAGCTACGTAGGGCAGATGTACAGGTCTCTGTGATGAGCCTTTGAAAGCTGGGGGTCATGAGAGTGTGACCTTGGGTCAATGCTGGAGTACCCCGGGGGCCTGGCTCCTGTTTCCTCTGCCTGGGTTCTCTTACTACTACCATTCAAATCACCAGTCTACCCTTATCTTCCAGGCTCTACCCTTCTCCTGCCCTGGGAGCCTCCTTTCCAGCTTGCCCCTGGGCTGGAAAGAGGATTCCTCCTTCTCCCACTACACACAGCTGTTTCTTCAGATGTGGCCACTGGGCCTTATTTCCTGCAAGATACCGGTTTAGACATATACTTGATCTCTGGGTCACAATCTTCCATTTTTTTCTTTATTCTGTTTCCTTGCACATAAAACCCATTCACGCTAATTGTAGGAGATGTGGAAATTTGGAGAACACAAAGCAGGAAACAATGTTAGGACCTAAACCTGGCGCTCGGAGATAAACAGTGCTGCCCGTCTGGAATGTCCCACGTGGGTTCAGGGATCGGACAGTGGCATGGTGGCGCCCTTCCCATAACAACACTTCCTGTCCTTATCCCAGTGCCATGCTCCCACACAGCCTCACAACATGGCAGCAGCAGGCACTGATTTCTCCTTTTCATGGCTCAGGGCTCATTCTAGGGCCCCTGCTTATCATTCCTTGGAGACCCAGAGCTGCCTCACCCTGGGTTCTCACACTAGCTAAAACCTGCCTGTGCCCAGCAGTACTTACTTCTCAGCAGCTCTTGTCTGCAAGGTGTCACTCTTTCTAGTCCCCACCAGCCTGAGTCTCACTGGGGGACTAACTTGGAATATCACCACCTATTTTGGGGTCACTGCAGTGTCGGTGGGGGGAGGTGGGAAGGAAGGGGGCAGATTTCAACCACTGGCCTGGAAACCACATCAAATAGTGCAACTCAGAATTAATAAATAAATTTGGAAGACAAGTCAATTACCCTCCCCTTGGTGCCCCTGTCCCCAGGGGGCAAACAGCGGCATGTGGGTCTCGGCCTCAGCACGCCTTCCCCAAGGCAGGCCAAGTGCTGCAGCTGGCTTCTGTCAGATTAACCAGGCGAGATGGGACAGGCTTCTGTCCTCTGGGGAAATGGCTCCCTTCCTGGGAGGTGGCGAGGACATTCCCAGGTTGCTCTGTTCCTGCCCTCTCCCTGCACTCTTTTGAGCTGGGAAGGGAGTTGTCCAGACCCCTGTTAGAGACTCGTGCTGCAGGGGATGTTGTAGCTAGTGCCCTCTGGACACATTAGCATGATTATTTTAATTTAAAATACTAGACTACCCTTTGATTTAGAAAACACTTATTTACTTAGTAAATACTTAGCAATACCTGCTTTGTGCTAGAGGTTTTGCTGGGTTGTCAAGTCACAGAGATGAGACACAGCCCCTCCATAAAAAAAGTGACAGTTGTGTCAGATAGGACAGTTACCACAGGACACTTAAGGGCAAAGAGGGGAGATCCAGCTCCGCCAGGAGGGCTCCCCAAGCAGGCGATGCCTGGCTTACGTTCTGCGGGGCAGGTTGTCAAGGGGAAGGGAAGGCTGTGCTATTCCAGATGGAGGAACAGTTTACAAGAGGCAAGGGCAGAGGGTGCTGGGGTGGGAAGCTACACAAATCCGCTAACTGGAGCGCTCCCAAGGGTAAGAGTGTGCGTGTGCGCATGCGTAAGTGGCACGCACATGGACACATGTGACGCAGAGTTCTTCCTCTAAGTCTTGTGCAAGCCATTGATTGAGGATTCTTTTGAACGTTGTGTGTATTGGAGGTGTCTATCTAGAAGAAAAAACAACTCCGTGGAACCCAATACACTAAGAGAACAATGATCTTCTAACTATGGTCACCAAAAAACCGGAAAATAAGTTCTCTGATGTTTGCTGCCCCTGAATTTTCTATGCTTGCATCATCTAAGAATGTCCTCTACATCAGCACTTCTCAGATCACTAGGGATAGTTATTTAAAGCGTGGGTATTTGAGGCCTATCCTGGAGTGTCTGCAGCACTGTGCATTTTAAACAAGCTCCCCTGGATCAGATGGGGTCAGAAGAACGCCCAAAACATTCTTGAAACCTGATTATTTCCTGGGGGAATCTGCTTGCAATTCACAGTATTGGCACCAGATGGCAGTAGCGCTTTGTGATGCTCTAAGACGTTTTCTGCTGGGAAGAGTTTCTCCAGATGCAGGTCTGCTTTGGCGGGAATATACACAAGTGACTGTTGTAGGTAATTTATAGACTAAATTGGTTATGAAATCTTAAACTTCAGTGCTGAACTTTAAATTTAACTTTGAAACATTCGAGTTGAGCTTTTCAGCATGTGTGGCTTTTGATCACCTGAAACGTGGTTAGCTTGAACTGAGATGTGCTAAAAGTACAATCAGACATTGGCTTTTAAAAATATTCTCTCCTGGGTTTCCTCCTGTCTTTATTCTAGGGTGCAGGAATCCTCCTTCTCATCATCCCCGTGTTCACCTTGAATGAACAGGGGCGCCCCTTTGTGAGAGGAGACGCTGCTAGACTGGGAGCAGTGGTAGATCTGGATTTGAAGTGGCTCGGGAGAGCTCCAAAGTCACCCTGATTTAACCAGGAAGTGCTGTGGAGACAGAAGTGACTGTGAGATGACTCTCGGCAAGTTAGCAAGTTTCAGATCCGGCAGAGCCTTTGCCTGACTCCCAGGCATGGGATGGTTCTGGCCACTTCAGCGCTTCTGTGGGGTCATGGATCTCCAAGGTGTTGCTCAACCTAAAAAGGTATTCAGACTTGTCACCTAGAGGCCACAATCCATGACCATTTCTGCCCACGGGGATGATTATAAATGGCAGCTAAATGTGGCATTTGGAGCCGCAGGGCCTTAGTTCTGCTGTTCATTGCGCCAGTTTCTCTGTACTAGTTTTTGCAAGTGACTTGCCACCAGGGGCATCTTTGCGGCTA
>PVJX010042857.1:0-13952 GCA_004027295.1 Dolichotis patagonum | reverse complement strand
TTAAGTCAACTGGACATCAACAGTATCTAACACTATATCTCTTACTCTGCTATAGTTGAGCATAGTTTCAAATACAATAATATCAAACATAACACAATAGTATTAAGCCATACATAGAGTGAAAGAATTACAGAGCTTTCTGAACCGAATAACAGAAAATGATCAATAGGTACTATAATATCTCATTTTTGATAAAAAAGAAAAAAAAAATTGTTTGAACTATCACACAAATTCAGAAGTCCTACCATGCTTTTTTTGTTCCACTACCATTGGTTCTATCTATCACACTGTGTCTCATTGAAACTTGAACATGTGTGATAGTTCAGGAGTTGCTCTTGCTTCTGGTTTCCCCGCCCTGGGGTGGCCGCAGCTCCCCAGACCACAGTCACTTTCCAGGGTGGCTGGCTAAGCTTTGGCTCAGCGCCGTAAGTTCCAGCATGGCGTGGATCTCAGGAAAGCTCTTGCTTCTTGTTTCCCCACCCTGGGGTGGCCGCGGCTTGCCGGACCACAGTCACTTACCAGGGCGGAAGGCTGCTTACTGGTTGGCTCGGCGCCCTAGGTTCCAGCATGGCGCGGATCTCAGGAAACGCTCTTGCTTCTTGTTTCCGAAAAGATGCATTCTTATAGACGTGTTTAAAATCAAATTGATTTCTTGAAATATTTGGGTATATTATTGTTTTTAAAAAGTGTTGTCCATCTTACATCTATGTAGATGTCAGTTACTTTTTCCTACTTTTTAGCCCATTATAAGAAACATTCAGAGTATTCAGGCATTCTTTGGTCTCTAGCTTATTTTAACCAACCACTTCCCTGCTCTTTAATAGTGATCAAGCCAGGATCAGTAACACTAGGGCTATCTCTTGCAATACTATCTCGAAGAGATCCTTTTGTACAGTTCAACCAGGTCCCAACAGGCCATCTATTACTCATGCATATATTTCCCCTTCGTTTTCATTAACCTACAGCATATACTTCAGATGCTATACCTGTGTTAATTTTCTGTCACTGTAGTGAAATAGCCGATAGGATGAACTTCAAGGAGGGATAGTTCATTTGACTCTGTGTGTCAGAACCGTCAGTTAATAGTTTACTTGGCTTTGTTGCTTCTGAGCCGTGGAGAGGCAGAACATTAATAGTAGGGAGCATGTGTTAAGCAAAGCTTTCCCCATGACGGATGGGAGGCAGAGAGAGAGAAACAGAGAGCTAACGAGGAAGGGGCCAGGAAGCAGATGCGGTCCCAAGGTCATGCCTCCATGATTGATTTCCTTCAATTGGCTTCCTCATTCCTGGCTCCAGCACCTCTCGATAATGCCATCGAATCGTGGTCACTGTGTATTGATCGGCTTTTGTCACTGGGAACACAATAGATGATGCCCACAACTCACAGGAGAAAAGGTGTGTTTTGGCTCACGGTTCCAGAGGGTTCAGTCCATATTTGCTGGCTCCAACGCAGAAACAGCGCAGCAGAGGCATGTGGCAAAGGAAACGGTTCCCTGCATGGCAGCTGGCAGCTGAGAATCAGGGGAAAGCCAGATTGAGAGATACACCCCTTAGTATCACTCTGCCAGGGTCACACCGTCTCCTGCTGGGCCCCCCACCTAACAGCAGACCAACACTGAGCATTAGTGGATTAATCCACTGATGGCTATAGCATCTTCATGGTCCAGTCACCTTCCAAAACCCTTACTTCTGAACGCATGAGACTTTGGCAGACATTTTAGATCTAATCTATAACACGGTGAATTAACCAGCCGATGAGTTTAGAGCCCTCGTAATCCAGCCATTTCCCAGGTCCCATCCCCTCTCCAGATGTGATGGTGCACACCTGTCATCCCAGCACTCCTGAAGCAAGAGGGTCGCTGGAAGTGGAACACCAGACTGAGCTACAGAGTGAGTTCAAGGCCAGCCTGAACTATACAGTGAGACGCCGTCTCAAAAAACAAACCAAAATCCCAACCAGACTTTCAACACCTAAGCTTTAAGGGACATTTCAAATCTAAGCCATAATAATATCAGGGGAAACAAAAGTTCTCTCCAAGACTCACATCCGTTGATCCTTTATGTTTGTGGGTCACTGGTCACCCTGAGATCCATACCAAATTGAGATTGTTTTCCGCAAATGCATACATTAATTTGGGGATGGAGCAGAATAACGGAAGTCGAGGTGGGTGATACCATGTCGGTAGGCCTGGGACTACAGACAAGTCTCAACTTGTCGGTGTTTTAGTTTCTTTGTCAGTGAGATGATGGACCACCGTCTGTCCCGTCTACCTCACACCTTTTTAGGAGGGCCCAGAGAAATGTGCAAGAGGTCTTCATCAACTCTCAGGTGCTAACATGGTAGACACAGTGAACCATCAGGGGCCCCCTCCTCTCCGGATTCCCGTCTCTTTCCACCCTTCATTCTCTACCTCGAGGCCTGCTTGAGTCCTGACTGTCTGTTGGGCCCATCAGCTCATTCCTTTTGCATTCCAGATTTTATGCTGGGCTTTCCCTCAGCTCAGAAGCCAGAATATGGCTAGGAAATTCAAGTACGTTTGCAGTCCGTGATAATCACATTCATCGAGGGGAGTTGGTACCTATGCATAACACATCTTAATTCTTTTATATCCCATTCTCTTCTCCTACCCCTCTCCCGCCATCTCTTGGTGAAGAATATTTTAATAGTAGCCTTCAGAGAAGAATAATTAGAGAGATAAATTCTTGGTTTAAAAGAAAGGCGTACACCAGCCCGGCCACCAGGTAGAAATGAATCCTAATCATCAAAACATGGCTTGATGGGGGAGGCATCTGACTTCTCTCCTGAGTTGGTACAGATCACGGGCTTCTCTGCATTTCAGGCTGACACACACTTGTGCTCTGAACTGTCTCTGCTCCTTCATAGGGACGCCCAGATTTTTCCACTGTGACGGTGTCTTGGCTCTTTGGAGATGGACTGTTGTGTCTCCAGTGGTGCAAAGTCCCAAATTTCCATGCACAGAATGCGAAGGTTTTTCCGGTGAGATCCTCTCACATTAACTTTGTGAAGTCGAAATAAGAACTGCATTTAAGATTGGCCATTATCTTGGCACGACCGGAGGAAGATAAATTTGACTCTGTCTTTGAATTTCAACAACTCCAGCAGGGTCTGTATAAACAGCCAGAGATAGTCATTACACTCTCCAGTAAACTGGAGGAATAAATGAACCTTGTTGAGAATTTTCACTAAGGAAGCCGGGCCACATAATTTCCTAAACACCCCTTTTCTATAAAAAGTGAAATGAAAAGAACCAGCCGGAACGTGTATGGAATATGCACTTGACAATTCTTTATGCTACTATCGCAGAAAGTCACTCAGTTTGATTTTTATTGTCGTTATATTTAGTGAGAATAAACAAAAATCAAACCAATGACTTTACACACATTATGTTTAAAGGGCTGCACCTAGTGATGAGCTAAAAAAGCTAGGTCCTTGTTTTCTTCCCTTGCATGCTCAGCAGTAGACTTTTGGGACCCGGTTGCTGACATATGCCTGCTTTGCCTGCGGTATGGTACCCCAGTTCCTGAAACCCCACATTTTGTAAAACAAGCCAAACGAAAAGGTGGAGGTCCAAGTGGCAACTTTACCACCACAAGGCTTTGGGGTATTTATAGGCTAAATCAGTAGGTGACTTAAAGCTTTGGTGAAGATACCTGGGGGGTGAAATCATTCATGGTCTGGGGGGTACATGATTCACCTCCAGGGCACGTGTGCTCCAAAACTGGTGGTGTGGTGTTAGCTGGATAAAGTGTGAGTTTGCAAGCCACTGGGTGTGAGTCACCCGTTAGACCCTCATGCAGGCTAGGTATTTCCAATCAGTGTGTCACCCGCAGAAAAACTAGACCAAAAGCAGCCTCTGAGCTGAAAAACCCTTTGGACACCAGTCATCAGTTGCCTAGTATGTCAGGGGTGTTATCTACCCCGATGCAAATTTGAATGTATTCCTCAGTCGGGTGATTTCTAAGCTTAGTGATAAGAACAAGTGACTAAAAGCAAGCAAAGCTAGAGAAGTTATTCCAGTCTTCCTCGGTTTCAGCTTGATTCTTTGTTGTCTGGGCTTTGTTGGGTGTGTGTCCAGTAGATGCCAGTATCATTCAGCTACTCATCCCTCAACTGGCGGCAGATACACTACTGGATGTGTGAGCCCCTGAAATGACAATCACTCTATAGCTGTATTGAGGTTTATTAGCGAGGGCGATTTCACCAGAAATACCGTGTTTTCACCTACACTGAACTGAACGCATAAGTGGCCTTATCATGTCACTCTTTACCTCCTTCCTTACGAATACCTATTGCCCTGCAATCAGACAGCAGTAAACGATGAGTTTAAAAAAAAAAAAGGCGCTTATTCCTCAGTTATCTAAAGCTAATTTCCCCCCTGAACTTAGTGTGATGTACGAATGATCCAGTAACCTATGACAAGAACAAATAACATCGATTTGGAGGAGTGACAGGTATTTTCCAGGTTGCTGCACTTTTCCTATCATTCAGGAGGATTCTTACTGTTATTATCTACAGGAAAGTAATTGGAAAGCTTGCTTGAATCCAAATACCTCAAAACAGTTCCAAGCAGTAAATTGTGAACTTCCTATAATACTTTGATGTATTAGAGGGAGTCATAATTCTGGTTCTGAAGGTAGTGATTATTTTGTAGGGCACATATATCTCTGCAGCATAATGAAATAAATCTCTGGTCCTTCATAGACCTACAGGTCTCAAAGTACTGTAATAATTTCCCCATACTGTACCTTCACAATACGCACACCGTACACAGACTGTTTTCCTTGTCACCAAAGTGCACTGTTGCCTTTGCAAGACAACTTCATTAAACAGCTATGCAGTGCTCACAGAAACATATCTAGAGTGTGGGCCTGCATTTATTTATTTTTAAAGGAGTAACCATTGGATAAGACCAAATTCCATGAGAATAGCCTTCCTCTGAATAATGCCAACTGCAGATTTCATTATTGCTACCAGTGGGCCATCAAGGTTGGGATTGAAGATGTTTGTTTCTTCTGCTAGTCACCTATGGTGGCCCTTGCGCTTGCCTTACCTCTTTGTGGAGTGAGCATGATTGATATAGTGTCATGCTATTCTATCCTGTCACCTGTTAAAATTGAGTTTTTCAGGTGAATGCCTTACTACAGGAATGTTGGAGTTGAGTCTTGGTAGAAGATTGATGAATCTTGTGTCAGGTTATTGTACATTGCAGTGAATAAATGAATCGATTATTAGTTGGTTAAAGGAGATGCTTTACTCTGGGAATTAGTGATACAAATTACTGTGCGTTCTGTGTTTCTGTAAGTAAATTAAATGAGACAGACCTAGGTAAAATTGATCAAAAGAAAAGAAAACAAAGACAAAAAAAGGAAGGAAAACAATAAGCAAAGTAATCTGGCTTGTGTATGTTGACTCTGATTATTTTAGTTAGTTTTCTCATTGCGGGATATTCTGACACCCTCAAATTAAAAAGGAAAAGTTTATTTTAGCTCATGGTTTAGAGAAGTTGCAATGCATAGTTGACTGACTCCAAGACGGTAGTATGGCAGAGGAGAAACAGTCCATGGCGTGGCAAGCAGGAAGTAGCAGCAGTGAGCCTGTCTTTCCCTCTTTATTCCAGTCGGGTTACAAGCCTCTTTAGGTATACCACTCACACCCAGGGTAGGTCTTCTCTCTTCAGTAAACCCATCCAGCCACACCCAGAATGGTGCCGATTTAACCAGAGGATTGATTCACTTAGTACACACTGTCAATCCTAGTGTCCCATGTAGCTACCTCCTGTGAGTTCATGAGGCTTTGGAAGTACTTCTAGGTACAAGCCATCACACTGGTAAAAATCCATGTGAATATATATTTTGAGGGAAAACGAAGACAAGTCTAGGCCAAGTGCAGTACTAAGGAGTTTATAGACACCCTTGGGAATCCCTTTGGCAAACACCCTGGGCAATCCATGTGTGTCTTACTTTTAATAAGGGTGAGGGGGGAAAGTTGGGCGACCACTGTCCCCACCAAAGAGAAGGGAGAGATGTTAACAGGCATGTGCTGAGTATCAGCCCTTTACAGGCTCCAGTGCTCCACCGGAAAAGCACATACCGTGTTTTGCTCATGGAGGAAGAGCCACGTCATGAGGAAACTCATGTTTAGCCCCAAGTACTCTGTAGACAAATAACCCCGGCAGAAATGGAGAAATAACCCTGGTAGGAGTGGAGAAATAACAACGGCAAGAGTGGGTTTCCTCCATCAAGGAGCAAGTCAGAAGATGTTCCTATTGAAATTGTGTTACGCTGCTGTGTCCGGAATTTGGTGGCGGTTCAGAATAAATAGGCTTTTGAGAGCTGACCTAAAAATCCTCCCTATCATGTTGTTTCTTTGGGGGAAATACCTTGGGAGTTCTAAATAATTCTAAACGAGTGATTTATAAACACGTGCTTGGGCCATAATCCACTTCTGAATAATATATAATGGTTTATAAAGAAAAAGACTTCATGAAATCTTTGCCAGTGAACAGGCCTAAAATCTTGTGCTGATCAGCTAAAAGATTATATGTTAAATATTCACTGTCTTCTGCTACGTGTTTTCAAATAGAATACTCACTAGCAATTTGGAAATGGCGTTGCAAAATACAACATTGACATTTCAGAAAAGCTATCGGAAGTCAGCTTTTTCTGTTGGAACGAACAGTACTATCCGAAATGGCAATCATTTTGACTTTTTATTTTCTTTCTTTCTTTATTGGGAGAGTACCAGGGATCAAACTCATGACTTTGCACTTGGCAGGCATGCACTTGTACCACTGAACTATACCCTCAACCCCAACCCCATTTTGACTTTTTAAGTGGAAGGTAAAATATGATTGGCGTCCCTGCTTGTCGTGGTCATATTATGTATGTGTCCTAACCATGATACTGGAACATAAACTGTGCCCCTCCCTTTGCAGGAATATGGCACAAATGGGACAACATCTTTAAAATGTGAGACTTTCATCTCCTGTAAAGATCACAGACTTTATTCTGGGGAAATAAAAATGCATCTTTAGAACATTTTTTATAATGCATTAGTAATAGATGATTATAAATAATTTTATTTGCAACCAAAACCTGCACATACTGAGGAATTTAAACTTAACCTTAAATTTACTTCCTTTAGACTTAAATTGAGCTTCTGATAGATTTAAAGTCAACTTCCTGTGACGCAAATTTCACTTCCTGCAGTCTTAACCTTAATTTCCTGTAGATTTAAACTTAACTTCCAGTAGATTTAAATTTAACTGCTGGTAGACTTGCTTGTCTGTAATCACAATGCTGATTTTTACTTAGGTGCAGGTGATGGATCCAGAGAGTGTTAGCACATCTGGCTACAATGTTATCTGTTATGACAGAAGTAAGTGCAGTTGTGCACTTGAGATGTTTGGGACTTGTCCATTTAGTAGGGCTTTCTAGTGAGTAATGTGTTGGGTCTACCACCTGAATGTCAGTGCTTCTACTCAGGAGCTGTTATTCTGTTTTCACCCAGGTCCTCCTTGCTAGCAGCTTCGTGCCCATTTACGCCGGACTGAGACCAGTGGAATACCAAGGGCAGGTAAAGTGATCATAACAAAGAATTTGCCCTAAAACCCGCATTTGCCCATTTCCTGTGAAAGATCTAATTTTGTAATTATTCTGGTCAACTCCATGTACATATGTTACATGTACACATAACTTTTATTTCCTGTAAGAGGAAAGAATGTCAAGAAGACGGACCGTAATACCTCACCTCGCAGATCATATGAATCGGAATGACTGACTGGGTTGCTCTTTTTTTCATCACTGTAAAAATTATTTAAATTTGATTTACACCAGGATACTTTAACTGCTTATGGGACATACTGGCCATGGTACGTCAGTCCTGGCTGGTAATTGGGTCTGGGAGACGCAGTAAATCTCAGACAGATCATCTTGGCTACACGGTACAGCATCTCACACAACAAGTGCCAGAAACATGCAGTAAACCAGGTCAAGGTCCTTAGTAAGTACCAAGTCCAATGAGTTTCAACACCGTTGAGTAGCAACATGTGGCTGTAATGTTTGAAACCAGTAAAAAAAAATGTCGTGTTTCATAATACGTCCTGGTCGCAGACACTCCTATAGATGCCAGGAGCCGAAGCCCGCAATCACAGTGTGAAAGGCTTTGCACACCTCCGCACCCAATCCCCTAGTAGCACCAGCTCTCATTTCCTCCACCCCTGCAGCCCCTCTGCTGCCAACAATCCGCTGTGCTTCTCCAAGGTTCTCTGCTTACCCAGAGAGCCAAAGCACAAACCCATGCAGCTCCAGAGAACTCGCTTCACTTGGTCTGGCAGCTAAGGCAGGATGCCAGCCCTTTCCAGGAGATTTAGAAGGGAGCCCCCATCTAAAATCTAAGTTCCTAGCCAGAGGGATTCAGCTCAGTGGCACAAGTGCCTTCCTGGCAAGCACAAGGCTCTGAGTTCAATTCCCTGTACCAGGAAAAAAAAAATGTAACAAAATAAAATCTAAGCTCAGGGCTACCCAGAAGTCTCTTACATAGTTGCTTCTCCACGCTGTGTTTTTCTAATACTTTCGTATTCATTTTATAATCCAGTAGCATTCCTACTTAATACGTAGTAGAGAGAGGCATTTCATAATCAGATACTGTGTCCATTTCACACATTGAACAGACAAGGAATTTACAGTGAAATACAGTATCTGTTTAATACATGTAAGAGACATAGAGATATGTATTTTATCAAATACAGTATCTATTTCACACATACTTAAAATCAAATATAGTAGATGTCTAGCACATACCAAGCTATGCATTTTGTAATCAACTTTATGTTTTAATACATATTTATAATCAAATACACTATCCACTTAGCACATACCAGAGCTCTGCATTTTATAAACAAATATAGTAGCTATTTATCACACATTCAAAATCAAATATGGTATCCATTTTGCACGTATAAGAGATACACATTTTATAATCCAATATAGGATCTGTCTGGCATGTACCAGAGATAGATTTTATAATCGGAGATATGCGTTTTACAGTCAAATGTCGTATTTGTGTAAGATAGCAGGTATATATTTCATAATCAAATATGATATCTATTGAATACACATTTATAATCAGTGTAGTATTATTTAACACACAGCAGAGATATGCATTTTATAATCTAATACACTATATATTTAATGTACCAGAAATATATACATGGTTGATTATATACTTATAATCAACCAGAATACCTAGTTATCACATGCCACAAAAATGCATTTTACAAGCAAATGTCATCTACTTAACACACACTTTTAATCAAATGCAATATGTATGTAGCACATACCTCTGCTGCCTTTTATAATGAAACACACTATATAACATATACTAAAGATATCTTTTGCCTTGAAATATAATATCTGTTTGCCATATACCAGAGATGAGGCATATACAGTGAATCTTGGGTACATGACTGCATTTTGGGGGCAAAATTTTGTTTTATTCTGCTAAGTCTGCATCAGGTGATGAGAAAAACCAAAGTCATCTGCAGAATCTGCGAAGGAATTACATTTGCGAACAGAGGACACTGTATTTGAAAGAGAACCAATACCATTTATTTCATTTGTATGTAACAGGCATGTATTTATTTATTCATAAACAAGTACCACAATCTCTTGGAAGGTCCCCTTGATACACACACTCAGTCAACTCTGAGTGTCAGCATGGTCCCCTCCTTTGAGTGCCACGGAGGAGCTAAAGATCTCACAGGAAAAGCGGAAACTGACTTTTACACGATGGGAGAAACATCTGCGTTCCAGTCCCACCAGTCTTCAAGATGTGCTTCCTAGAGACTGCCTTGTATTCTGAATCACCTCCTCTGTATGCCATGTGACGCTTTCCTCAAACCGGTTTTCCTTGGGGCAGGACAGGAGAGAAAGCTCAGGAGGAGAGAATTGAAATAAGTGGGTGATGACCACCCACACACAAAGATGAGACTCTCTCAGACCAATGCTGGCTCTCTGTTAGTCTATTTATCAGACATATGTGCACAGTTGGTTGTTTGTAGTGCTGTAGCCTTTCTGTGGCCACTTAGAAACAGCATATATATTGATATTTTAGTGTCATACATAATTGAAATACCAGCTCGTGGGCACTTTCCTAATTTTACGTATTTTAAATTCCATCTCTCAAAGCTAACATTCTGTTTCCAAGAAAAGTATTATGTCTTTTACCATTTAAAAATGTATTTGCACTCTGTCAGACTTCAGCTGCATGGTTATTTTAAAGTACCATTTTCCCTCTTGTTATATGAATAAAGGTCAACATTTACTTTTATGTATAAAATTTTAATAGAGGTAAAGTTGCTGTGAAAATTTACTTTGTATTGTGAACTTTAATTTTATAATGATCAGAGTTCTAAAATGACTTTGACTTCACAGAGTTGTTTTATAATATACTTCAGCCATAAGAAAAATGTCAGCATGGTAAGAAAACAATCCTGAGGCATTTTCTGAGATTTTATATTCCTGTGAAGAGGGATGTATTTGTGTGTTTTCTGTTGCTGTCATAAAATACCTGAGGCTGTGTAGTATTTTTATAAAGAGGTTTATGTACCTCACAAGATTTTGGACTCTGAATGCCCGAGATTGGGTAGATGGCTCCATCTCTTTTATCTCTGGTGAAGATCTCTCTGGCTGTAACAAAAATGGTGCCCTATTGGGAGTTGGTGTAAGAAAAAGAAATCACATGCTGAGACAAGAAACTGGAGAAATTCAGACACAGGCTTGCTTTTTTATGACCTGCTCAGGCAGGAACTGACTGGGTCCCGTGAGAGATGACTTCATCCCTAATAACTTCACCGGCTCCGTGATCTCTGCCTCCTCCATTTCTCAGATCCCTACACTGGGGACAGACTTTCTAGCCTGGGAACCTCTGGGGCACAGACTCAACCCCCATCCCAACGTAGCAAGGGGACTCAGAGGTCAAAATTCATCAGAACTGGTGACACGAGCACTGTATTAAGAGGTAGTGACTGAGGTGGTGGGGTGTAGATGAAGCATATAAATGATGTCGCAGGGAGGGAGGGTGGCATAAAGCCACAGCTGAGTCCCAGAAAGCCAGCATGCGCTAGACTATGCAAAACATTTCCGCTTGTAAAACTACAAATAGCAGAATCAGGAAGGCGAATCAGGTGGCAGAGGCTGGAACTTCTCTTCTGATATAACTTTCTTCTTCTTAGTGATAGATTCTCAGTTTCTAGCTGGACCTGTGGTTATGTAGCTAAAAGGTTACATGTCTTAGTGTCCCCTGCAGTTAAGTTGGGCCACGCATTTAGTTGTTGGCCAAAGAGCTACAAACTGAAACACTGTTGGACTTGCAAGAAGGGAGGTTGTATGTCAGTGAACAATAAGTAGGCTGAATTACTGTGGGTGCTGTGGGTTCTTCTGGTTGTCTTTTGTTGTTCTTTCCTATTTCCTGGTACTTAGATGTAATGACTGCAGCTTCAACAACCATTGTGAAACATTAGGTCAAAGATCACCAGATAGCCAGGTGTGATTACAGGCACATGCCTGTAATCCCAGTACTCAGGAGGCTGAGGCCGGAGGATTCTTGCAAGTTCAAGACCAGCCTGGGCTACAGAGTAAGCTCAAAACCAGCCTGAAAAGGCCTGGGCTCTGAATCTTTTTGAGGATAGTAGTGTGTGTTTGGGGGGCTGCTTTACCAATCTAATTCTCTGTATTCTTGTCAGAAGAAAAAGAAAGAAAATTTCTGTTGTTATTATTGCATATACCAGCGTCCAGTAGTATCTGCTGTAGGGATCATTACCCTTGACTTTACTGATGCAGAGGAAATCAAGGTAAGGAGGTATTGATCTGATCATATGAGTATGAACTGTTCTTTTCCGAGAACTAAAGATGAATAGTATAGACATTTTAGCTATCGCATGTATGTATATGCAAATCTATGTCTTCTTCCTTTTCCCTTCCTCCTTTCCTTCTTTCCCCATGTCTGTATCTGGTCACGTAAGCAAGCCTTTTGAAGATAACAATACGCAATATTACAACCATTGTTCAATTCCTACCATCTTGTTTTGAAAACCTATACTGTTATTGTTTTGCATCTGTTGTTGTTGTTTGTTTGTCTCTTTTGCTTTTTGTTTTTCTTTCTTGAGTCTTTTTTCTCTTAAATAAATAAAAATATAGGGCTGGGGTTTTAGCTCAGTGGCATAAGCACCTGCCTGGCAAACATGAGGTCATGAGTTTGATTCCAGTACCAAAACAAAACAAAACAAAACAATACACACACACACACACACACACACACACACATATATATATATGTTATTGATCTACCACTGAAGTCATTTAGCTGGAAAGAGACATCTTCCAAATAGTAATCATTAAAGTCTGTATCTCTGTTGTCTCTTTTGGTGTACTTTGATATTTTTAGGTCTTTTCAAAAACCTTATCAACTGCATTTCTTTCTTTCTTTCTTTCTTTCTTTCTCTCTCTCTCTCTCTCTCTCTCTCTCTCTCTCTCTCTCTCTTTTTTTTTCTGTACCAGGAATTGAATTTAGGACCTCGCACTTGCCAGGCAGGTGCTGTGCTGCTGAGCTATATCCTGGCAACCTCATTTCTTTCCATGCCCACTTCTCCCCCCACCTTTGGTCTTTTTGAGACAGGGTCTCACTTTGCAGCTCAGGCTGGTCTTGAGCTCACTTTGTTGCCCAGGCTGGTCTCAAATTCTCAACAATCCTCCTGCCTCGGCCTGCAGCATGCTGGGATTACAGGCATGCACCAGCACACCCTGCTATGCCATGCTCACTTCTTGCACGTGCCACAGGAAGATGAAGGGTGATTAAAAGAGAGAGGAATCAGCAGTTCTGAATGGGACTTTCCATCGTGGAGAGTGAATCCTTTGACCCTAGAATAACAGCAGGGAATACGCAGACCAGGGCCATGGAGGGGAGGGAGGAAAAACCTCCACAACAGGTCCCTTGCCTGTGTCTGCATGTGTAGGGTGCACATCACCGTGTCCTGCTGGACTGGACCTCAGGTCTCCCTAAAGCCTTCAGTCTCCTTCGTAGTTTGACATGGGAGCCACACATGCCCATTGCAACTTCCACTGCCCCACAGTACCTTGTGCCCCTTGGGGCCTGAAAACACTCCTTTCTGAACTGTATTTCCACCTCCTTCCTGACGTCCACAAGCCCAAGCCCCTGTCACTGCCTGGCAGGGCTTCCATGCCTGATCCTTTTCCAGATTCTTCCCTTTCCAAGCAAGCGAACTTTTCCAGATTCTTCCTTTTCCAAGCAAGCGAACTTTACCTTAAACGTGTGTCTGACAGTGGGTGGGATCCTTTGAAGTGTTACAGATGACATACAGATTGCCATCGTGCCGAAAGCACCTCTCATGTTCTAGGTTGTAATGTTTGCATGCAGCTCAGGGGGTGATTTGTTTCTTGGCTGGCGGGGTTGTTCTGTAGCAAGCAAAGCTAATGCAGAAAGAGGAGGAGCAGAGGCTCAGCGTGACTTGTATTTGAGGCCTGGATTGACAAAGGACAGAGAAAGCACCATAGCCCAATCCAGGTGGGAGTCACGGCAGTCCACACTCTTCTCTTATGACTTTCCCTAACTATATCCACGTTTTGTCTCACTGCGTCTGGTATTAATAGGTACTGAGCTTACTGGAGCTTCATAAGAGAGATATGTGAATCCAACATTTCTCCTAAAAAAAAAACTCTACTTAGAAGCATCATACTTTAATATACGTTTAATTTAAAACACAAATAACAGGGACCAGACATGCAGGCACACGCCTGTAAGACCAGCAGTTAAGAGGCTGAGGCAGGAAGTTGCGTGTTCAACAACAACCTGGGCTACAAAGTGAGCTCAAGGCTGGCCTGAACTGCATAGTGAGACTTTGTCTCAAAAAAAA
>PVJX010042856.1:0-13950 GCA_004027295.1 Dolichotis patagonum | reverse complement strand
TGTACTTTGGTTCTTGTTCATGAATTCTCTTCCTACCCCTATATCTTTGAGGTTTTTACCTACTTTGTCTTCCAGCAGTTTTAGTGTTTCTGTTTTAAGATTTAGATCTCTGATCCATTTAGATTTTAGTTTAGTGCATGGTGATAGGCATGGGTCTAGTTTTAGTCTTCTGCATATGGATAGCCAATTTTTCCAGCACCATTTGTTGAAGAGACTGTCATTCTTTCAGCAAACATGTTTGGCCCCTTTATCAAAGATAAGGTGGTTGTGTGAGTTTGTGGTTGTGGTTGTATCTTCCAATCTATTCCATTGATTTTCAGGACTGTTTTTATTCCAGTACCATGTTGATCTTATTACTGTAGCTTTGTAGTATAATTTCAAATCAGGGATTGTGATGCCTCTTGCCTTGCCTTTGCTGCTTAGAATTGCCTTTGATATTCAGGTCCCTTCTGGTTCCAGATGAATTTTAGGAGTGATTTCTCTAGATCAATGAGGTATGTTAGTGGTATTTTGATTGGGATTGCATTGAATCTGTATAGTAATTTTGGGAGAATGGCCATTTTCACAATGTTTGTTCTTCCTATCCATGAACAGGGGATATCTTTCCATTTTCTGAGGTCCTCTTCAATTTTCTTTTTCAGGGTATTATAATTTTCCTTGTATAGCTCTTCTACTTCATTCATGAGATTAATTCCTAAGTATTTCATTTTTTTGGATGCTAGTGTGAAGGGTGTGGCTTTTCTTACTTCTCTCTCTGTATTTTTGTTGTTAGTGTATAGGAATGTTATTGATTTTTGAGTATTGACTTTGTATCCAGCTACATTGCTGAATTTATTTATTATATCTAGGAGTTTTTCAATGGAGTTTTGGAGGTCTTCTATGTAAAGTATCATGTCATCTGCAAATAATGATAATTTAACTTCCTCTTTTCCTATCTTTACTCCTTTTATTTCTCTCTCTTGTCTAATTGCTCTGGCTAGTATTTCCAGTACTATGTTGAATAGGAGTGGTGATAGGGGACATCCTTGTCAGACAAAGGACTTATATCAAGAACATATAAAGAGCTGAAAAACATCAAGTCACCCAAATTCAAAGACCCTCTCCAAAAATGGGCATCTGAGATGAACACTCAGTTCTCGGATAAATATATACAAATTGCAAATAAATACATGAAGAAATGTTCACCATCACTGGTCATTTGAAAAATGCAAATTAAAACAACATGAGACTTCATCTCACTCCTGAAAGAATAGCTGCCATCAAGAAATCAACTGATGACAAACGTTGGTGAGGCTGTGGGGGAAAAGGAACACTGCTCTACTGTTGGTGGGAGTGTAGACTGGTGCAACCACTATGGAAATCAGTATGGAGAATTCTCAGAAGACTAGGACTGGAAGCTCCATTCAACCCAGATATTCCCCTCCTGGGCATTTTCCCAGAAAAACTGAAAAGCCCATGTCACAGTGATATATGTGCACCCAGGTTCATAGCAGCACAATTTGTAATAGCCAAACTTTGGAAACAAGCAAGATGCCCATCAACCACAGAGTGGATGAAAAAGTTGTGGTATTTTTATACAATGAAATACTATTCAGCTATGAAGAAGGATGATCTTGAGGCCTTCATAGGTAAATGAAGACAACTTGAGACTGTCCTCATTAGTGAAATAAATAAAAATCATATTTATAAATATCATAGTGTCCCTAGTAATAAGAAATTCAGGAGTAATAAAACCCAAAATGTGTAATTGCCACTGTAAAAAAGAGAGGAAAAGAAAGCGCTCTAAAGGATGTAATTGGATATATGGTGAAGTGTATAAGATGAATGACCATATTACTGTTTCTGTTAGATCATGGAGCAGAAATGTTAACAGTCTCATTGCTTGAATGTGTACTTTGTGTGTTTTAACCTTGTAACTTGAACGACTGTTTCCAAGATGACAGTATGTAAGTTATCAAGTAATGATTTCTTAGTATTTTTTGTTCTTTTCTTTTATTTCCTTGGAATTTTTTATTGTTGCTACCCTTTTTTCTATTTTGTTTGTCTTGCTTTGTTTTCTTTTTAAATAAAATTTTTAAAAAAGAACAATTTTTCATGCCTATATCTTGTACTTTGAGCAATCACTTTGAAGATAACAATGTGAAGTATATTAAACATTGTTGTTTTCCTATTATTTTATCTTTTTCCTCTTTAAAATAAGATTTTTTAAAAATGATACAAAGGCTCAGAGGTAGCTAAGAACTTTGTTGTTCAGGAAACAACAGACGGACAAGAGAACATGAGGAAGGGAAGCAAGGTAGTACAGAGAACTGGGCAGGGGCAGATTAGGCAGCTTTGGGGGCTCTACTAAAGAGTATGAATTTTATTTTAAGGTCACTGCATTCATTTGTCATGTCAACTTTCTAGACAAAGAATATAGAGTGATGTTAAGATCTGAGAATTTGGATCCCTCTTCTGCCAAGTTGCAAGTAGCTCTGCCTCTCTGAACTCCACATTGGGAAAACTATTTTTTACAAGCTTATCTGGCACCATTATCTCGAAATTAAATGATTTTAATTAGTCAGGGAACCTTTTAGATTGGTATAAGAATTAAAATAGTGATTCTCAGCATGCAGTCCCAGAAAAAGACATTTATATCAAGGACCAAAAGAGAAAGGGAAAACTGGATACCATTTGCATGTAAAAACCTTAAAATGTTCTGAATGGGCAAGAGCTATTTTGCTATGGCCTAAGCTAAGACTTCCTACTCATGTCAGAGGGTTTTCAGCCAAGAGTCCAGGAAATTCCTCATATTTGGAAGGCAGGTTGAGAAGCAATCTTCTGACAGAAGAGAACTCAAAAATCAGAGTTCTGGCCTATTGAAGCCTCAAAGTCTTGTCCACCCCACTTCCAGCCTTCGCCTTGGCCATTCACTCTCACCTCATCTTTGCTCTCTGTTGAGGTTTCCTCGGCCTCATCTGGTGCTCAGAAAAGTTCAGAGCAGAAACTGGTGAAATTACAGCCACTGCTGTTCTAAGGTCCAGACAGTTCCAAAGCAGACAGTTCCAAAGCAAATAAGCCATCTGAGTCAGGCCAGCAAGCCCACGTAGCTGGGTGACCTGTGAGAGCCAGGCTAGAGTTCCCAGCCAGGACCAGCTGGATAGGGTGATAGGAACAGTTGCTGTAGGTCTTCCACCATCTTCGTTCAGTTGCTTAGGGCTGTCCAAGGGGTGTTGGGGCAGCTGAGGGAAAAAGAATAGACTTTCATGTGCCAATGTGGTCATGCCTCACCCAAGGATGGGATCTGGAAACTCAGAACAGAGGCAATGATTATGACTGTCTTTCGTGAATACAGAGACAGCCAAGGCTTTACCACATTATCTGCAACCCTTCTAACTCCTCTTTAACAACAGTTTTACAAGTCAGGAAACTGAGATATAGAGAAACCATGTGACTTTTCCAGTTCCTACAGCTTGCCCATGAAGAAGCTGGAATTTTAGCCCAGCTTGTCTGAATCCAAAGTTCTATATGCTAAGTTCCACAGCCTCCTTCCAGGGAAATTTGTCTCTTCTTTCCTCTTATGGAGACTATGGTAAGAGATGTCAAACATGCCTTTGTAACATGAGCATTTACCCTTCACAGGTGGAAATTTAGTAGGCTTACATTAATGAGTTTTGGGGAGAATTGAGTGATTTAGAACACAGACTCACACACAGTAAGTACCCTGTTATCATCATCATTCAACCAATGTCCCTTCCTATACAGTTTGTGCCTCTACTGTCAGGAATTCTGAAGTTTTACCTTTCCTAAATCTTTTAGCTTGGAATAAGTTAAAACAATGATTCTCAGGATGCAGTCCCAGGAAAAGCAGCAAGAGCATCAGCAACTAGTTAAAAATACAAATTCTTAGGATCCACCCTCATCTTAATTAGAAATTTGGGATGGGACCCAAATGCCTATTTTAATATACATTGCTTGCTAGTGAGTTTGCTACATGCTAAAGTTTGCAGAACACTGAAGAAAGAAAGCTGCTGGCTGCTGTAACAGAAACACATACCATATACACATACATGCCCCACCACACGCACACGCACACACACACACACGCACACACACACACACACACACACACACACAAATGGTCTAACACATAGATATTTACTTCTTATCCACACAATATCCTTTACAGGTACTTCTGGGGAGTAGAAAGTACTCAATCAACTGGATGATCCTTTACCTGGATCCACCACCTCCTCAGGCACTGGACTCTTGCATAGGGCCAGCAGATGAGGAAGAGAGAGAAGGTCATTTGTTGGAGGTTTTTATGGGGCAACAGTAACTGCAGACAAACTGGGAACATAGTCATTCTGTAATACTCTAGATGAAGAAAAGTCATGGACAGAGTTAGTGAACACAGCACTGATCACCTTCAAAGCTCTTTGTGACCTTGCCCCTGCCTTAGCCTTTTTCACTCTGGGATCCTAAAGTCCTCATTATGAAACCCCAGGAATTCTCTGCCTATGTGCATACAGTTTGCCTATGCAGGATGCCCCTCCATCACTGTTTCTCTTCATCCTCATTCCCGTGCTCATCAGCTGGTAGACTCCCATATATTCTTTAAGACCTACTCAGGATCAAGTTTCCTATAAAAGCTACTTTGACCCCTTACTCCTTGCCCACCACCATCTCTCCTCCTCCAAACCACCCATCACACACACCAGAAAGTCATTTCTGCTTCTTCACTGAAATGTTAGTTCCTAGAGGAGGAAGACAAGGTCCACTACAACTGTGTGCTCACAGAGCCCAAAACAGGGCTGACACAGATCTGACCTCAGTAAATATTTGCTGAAAAACAGATAAGGAAGCGAGTGACAGAGAAAAACTCTGGGCTAGCAAGAGCCAGATGATCTCAGCAGCAGACTTCAGGAACTACCTATGGTAACAATGGAAAAGAAAAGTGTTTCCATTTATAAGTGGTATATTCTCTCACATCACTGAAGGGAGCACCCAGAGCCTGCAGATAGAGTTGCTCATGTGAGTTATTTACAACATGTCTGCTGAGGTAACACCAGTGACAGATACAGAACCCCCAGGGGTCAAGCAGAATGGTTGCAGTGAGTTACAGGGAGACTCCTAAATGTGAAGTGTAACTTGTGGGAGGCGTCAGGAAATCTCCCATGGTGGAACTTGCCCACCTGGGAGGACTGGTAGCTGGAAACAGTAACCCAGGTCTTGGGCTAATGATCAGAATGGGTATCTGGAAGGAGCAAGCCAACAACAAAGTAGGGTCCAAGACTGGGCTGGTACATTGGTTACCAAACAAGATGAGGCAAACAAGACCTCACACGAAAACCTGTTACAAAAACTGGGCATTTGGCTTAGGTCTCCCCTTGCAACAAGAACTGAATGCTTAGTCTAAAGTATGTGGGCTTGGAGCAGCCAGACTGGAGTGTACACTACACAGGAGGTACTATGTAAGCCTCTGTCTTTTCCAGGTTCAAAACTCCATGAAAGCCAGAGCAATGCCTTCTTGTTTTATCACTAAAGCCCAAGAAAGGCACACAAGAGATACTAAAAAATTATTTTAGCTGGGCATGGTGACACACAATTGTAATTTCAGCACTCAGGAGGCTGAGATAGGAGAATCTCTGAGTTCAAAGCCAGCCTGCACTACAAAGTGAGTTCTAGGCTAGCCTGAACTGCATAACAAGACACTGTCTCAAAAAAACAATTTTTTTTAATTTTAGTAAATGGATGGATAAACTAGTTTGTGAATGGATGGATGAATAACTATCTCAAATCTTTTTCCCACAAGTGAGGATTGGTCCTAGAAATTAAAGAGAAAATTTCAAATGGGCCTTCTGACTGTCAAAAGATCAACAAACTGGATAAGAATGACAATAGGGAAGTTCTTGTTTTGAGACACCAGAGACTCAGCCAGATTCCAAGGTATGTACCTTCTGGGGCACAGGAAGCTAAGAAGTAAAGTAGCTCACTCTTTTGTACAACCCAGATTTTACCCTAGGTTGGAAAAAGGAAAAAAAGAAAAACTAAATCAAGAATGAGTAGGTTGTTCTCACATAAATATTTATCTAGTAACTGCTTTTATTTGGTCTCATGTCAGAGTGATAACTGTCTCTATGGGTAGATAACTGTCTCTAAAGGGCAGAGAGCGTGGTTGAAATATTTCTCCTCTACCAACCACAAACGTAGGCTCTCCTATGTCCTGACCCAGCCTAACTCACCACTGCCAGCCAAGACCCCATAAGATGATACCCAGAAGCAGCTCCTCACATACTGCAAGCCTGTGTTCTGACCTAGAACTGGAAGTATCATAGGCCCCTCACTCCCCTCTGACTTCAGGAAGCAGAAATTATTACGGGAAACTTGGTGGGTGTTCAAAACATTTCTGTTCAATTACCTAAAAGTAAGGAATAAATTCAACATCAGTGAAAGATGAAAGAGTAGAGTAAGTGAATGAAATGAAACCTTTCAACCTCTATCATCTGCCTTTCTACCATCTTAAAATAGAAAACTCTGGCACATTAAAAACAAACAAAAGATCGCCTCCCTAAACTCTCATGCTCTTCTCTAGACTCTCATCATTCCTTAAAGAGAGTTCGTGGGTATCTATCTGCATCTGTAGCAGTCAGTTTTTCTGTCACTGAGACACATACCTGACACCCTCAATTTAGGAGAGAGGTTTAATTTGGCACATACTTTTAGGGATTCGGTCCATTATCAGTTGGCTCAAAAGCAGAAACACCATAATGGAAGGGCATAGTGAAGCAAAGCTTCTTATTTGATGCCAGCCAGGAAGCAGAGCAGGATAACAGTGCCAGAGAGGAGGGGACAAGGGATCATACACAGTACCCAAGGTCATGCCTTCATAGCCTACCCAGACACACCCAAAAGTCTGCTTTACTAGTCCCTGAGATGGCTCCCAAGTTTATCAAGTTGAAACAATTAAGCTTAACCACCACACTTTCCCTGAGGTATTTTACCCAGTCCCATGACTGTCAGTGTAATTTATATTCTGTTGGACAAATCTATAGCTTCATCCTAGACTTTTGAACCTGTGTGTCCGTGTACCCATTGAATCGCTTCAACTGAATGGTAATAGGTACTTTTTGGTCCAACAGGTCCAAAAAAAGAACTCAATATCTTCCTTCTAGAATCTTCATTTTCTTTGGCATTCCTATTTCAGAGGCAGACATCTTCCATCATTCCCATTTATCGAGACACAATCCTCAGTTCCCCTTTTCCCTTGCTACACACATTCAATCAAATATTAGAAATCTCTAAATTCTAAATCTAGTCCCTGGAATATCAATTCCTCTTAGATGCTACAGGTCACACTGTCATTAAGGGTGGCCCTGAATTCAGTAACAGATAAAGATACTATCCAGAAGCTCTCAGGAACCTGAAGGGTGGGAAATTCTAATGCTCAGCAGCATTTGGTTCTTGCCAAAAGCCTCTTCAGAAATTCTCTCTAGGACAGTGGTTCCTGGTGGCACCCCTACTGTTCCACTCCACTACCATCAGTATGAGTTCTGGTCAGAAGCCCAGGTGGAATTATGTCTTGGGAAAGTTATGAATATGTTCCCAATACCTAGGAAGAAGCTAAGGTAGACACAAACCTCCCAGAAACCAAGAAGTCAAAGTGAAGAATGAAAAAAAAGCCTAAGGTTAGAGTAGCTTCCTAAGGGCAGCCCAAGTGTGCAAGTGCTAAGGCAGCAGGCCCCTCAGTATCTCATGGCTATACATAGTTGCTTTGAGTGAGTATCAAAGCAGATGATTGGACTCCAAAATGAATGATGTAACACGTTCTCTTTTTCTTTAGACTCCCACATCTACTCCATCAGTCAATCAGCAAACTATCTTCAAAATTAACCCCAAATACAGCCAATGCTTGTCCAGTCTCCATGGTATTAAACTTTCCCACTATCATTGTGATAGATGATGGAGATACAGGTATACTTGTATATGATATGAGAATGAGTTTATCACTTTAAGTGTATATTAATCATATCAACTCATTATTTCATGGTAACAAACAAACATAGACTCTTGATGACTTAAAACAATGAAGGTTTATTTTGCAATAGGAACCCACTGTGGGTCACCAGGGAGGCCTCATTCACTGTAGTGTCTGAAGCCCCCAGAATTATGGAAGCTGCATCTTGATACTGGCTGTCACAACAGCAGGAAAAAGGCAATGTCAAGAATCATGCACTGGCCCTTAGAGCTTCCTTCTGCAAGTGTACTTCCACTCACATAGCTAGAGAAAGTAAGTCAGACAGCCATGCCTAAATATAAGAGGGGGATGGTGCCTGGAGAGAAAAGATAAACAGAATCTCTATAGACAACATTATGATTGTCACAGGGTGAATGTGTTACATCCATGGAGAGATATGAGTGAGACACACAGTTAGTGTCAGTGATAATGGAATGAATGTGTGTGCAACTTAAGTGGAAATCAGTAAATCCTTAGAGATGTATGTGAGCCAGTTGCTTATATTCTTTCCCTCTCTCATCTTGCCTTTACCTAACATCTAGCTATTCCCCTCAAACCCTTTTCCTGGGTTAATACCATTGCTAAGCAGCCTCTCTACGGAGGATAGATAGGCTGGCATTCTATTTTTCCTCTACACTCTCTGCTTATGTTGACACCTCCAGGAGAAGAGGCCCTGCTTTTATTAAAAGAAAGGCCCTAGACCCCTGGAACTTAGTCTTTTGTCCACTTCCACAGTAGACCAGCAATTGTATCCTTGCAATTTCCCCATTCAGCATCTTAGCCAGTTTCCTTTTCGCTTGCTCCTTCATCTTCTAAGGGTTCCCAACATACCATGGCATGTCTTGCCTTCTCCTAGTCCCAACCTTCATATGTGCATTTGCTGTCCTCTGAGGTAAAACACAAACACTATGGAGAGATCAGCAGTGTGGAATCAGATCTAAGTCCAAATCTCATTTCCCCACACACTAACCTCATAGTAGTGGGCTTCTTTGTCTTATAAAATAGAAAAAATAGTATCAACCTCCATGGATTGCTATGAGAGTTACATGAGAAAGTGTCTATAAATCACATGATATTGTTTTAGTGATCTCATAAGCATGTCAAATCTTCCCAGGCTGAAAAGTCCTTGATGATAAGGACTTGTATTGTGAACACTGATTCCCTGGACCTAGCATTTAGAGAAGTATCTGAAACCTAGTAGGTTTTTAATAAATATTTGTTAATGAGTATAACATGTTTATGTGGAAAGAGGGAGAGAGGATATATAAAGACAGTGACACAAGGCAGGCAGCACAGACACACCAAACTAAAGCTAGACCCATCTTCTCTGAGACTGGCATCCAGTTGCCATCATTTTTAGACATATCAAGAATTGGACACATTATTGAGATCTCTCAAAGTGACAACTCCCAGCTGGCCTGCAGGCAGCAATGCAATGACAAAAATCTAACATCTTTATCATACGGCTGCTAAAGCATTCTCCCTGAGTTGTCATGCTTAAATATTTACCTAATTTAGCTGGAGTTCAGGTTTAATTATGGGGGAATGTGGACTTCAGTTAGCTTGAGTTTGATTCGAAGAAAGAACAGATAACACAGCCCCTTTCTCTTGCTCAAAGATTGCTGCTAGTCGGAGAACTGCCAAGGAAGCCTGGACTTGTCAAACAAAGAATGAGACCCCAAGGAAACCTAGAAAATGTTCTGGAAGAAAGAGATGTGTAGCAGGCACCTAACTAGGCCTTACTCTGGCTTATAATCCTTCTGTGTCTCTCCAGGCCCTGAGGGTCACAGTATTGACATACAAGCCTTCCAGGACCTGGCTGCCCCTCCAATAGCTGCAGACTCCTCCCCTCCTTCCCAGTTTTCAATCCCACCACTGTAGAAAGATTTTATGCAGCCCAGGCCTTGTCTAACTTCATTCTTGACTAAGACCCCATTTTGTTTCTTCTCCTGTGTGGTAGCCTAAACCAACTGGTCTAGACCTTGAGTCAACTAATTTTATGGGGACACTTGTTATGCACCCAAGATGATTCCAGCTCCTATGGGTAAAACAGTTAACAAAACAAAATAAAATTCCCTAGCTGCAAAAAAGAAACAGACAATAAAAATAAGCATAGATAAAAAAGTCTTTTAGATGCTGATAATTGCTTAATTTATTAGTTTCTTTTGTTTAGAACTATAAGTGAGCCACAACCCTGAGTGGCCAGGGAATCACCTGAACTCAGTGGTGTGAGCCAAAGACCCGCATAGCGAACACCCATCCAGCCATGCAACCCTGGCACCTCACTTGGAACCCAGTAAGGCCATGCCCAGTGATCCCCAAGCAGCTACAGAGCTTCGGTGCACCATGTGGCATGAGCTGAAGGCCTGCGCAGTGTACCCCATCTAGCTGTTCAGCCTTGGTACATCACTCAGAACCTGGCAGAGTCCCACCAAGCAAACTCAGGCAGCCTGGAGCGTCACAGTACCACGTGGGGTGTGCCAAAGGCCCGCCTAGCATGCTCCTCACATTTGAGGAGCCTTAGAGTGACACTAGGGACCTAATAAGGCCTGACTAATGACCTCTGCTCAACTGGGGAAACTCCCTGAGGTACTGACAGATATCCTCAACCCAGGAAGCAACTGAGACCTTGCATTCAGCTTTCCCAGGGGAATACAGGAAAATGACAAAATGAAAGCAAAAATGCAATCTCAAACCTGCAGCCCATCCCAAACAAGCCTAGGAGACATAGACATAGAAGAAAATGTAAGCCATACACTGAAACATCTGAAATGGTAGCAACTGAAGTAAAAAAACAACTCCATGAAGCTGTAAAGGAACTCAGATCAGAAATAATCTTTCAGGTAAAAGAAGAAATGATAAATATAATAAAAGAAATGCTGAACATATCTAGAGAAGACATAGTTTAAAAAATTGAGGTACACTGCAAAAAGATGGAAACCTTGAATGAACATTATAAGAAAGAAACAGAATGAATGAAACAGATTCGAAGAGATATCCAGGAAATCAAAAATTCCATCAAAAGTTGGAAAAACCACCTCAATGAAAGTGAAGAAAGACTTTCAGACCTCAAAGACAAGATTGAAGCTAGTGAAGGGGAAAGGAAAAATCTTTTTAAAATAACAAGGAAGGCTGGGGATTTAGCTCAGTGGCACAAGCACCTGCCAGGCAAGCACAAGGTCATGAGTTCAATCCCCAGTCCAAAAAAAAAAAAAAACAAGGAATCAGGAAATAACAATTCAACAGTAGCAAGATGATGCAAAGAAAAACTATAAGATTGATAGGTATAAATGAACAGGTGACAATACAAATTATATCAAAAGACTATTTACAGAACAAATATCAGAAAATTTCCCAAACATAGGAAATAAAACTGACATGGAGATAAGTGAAGCATATAGAACTCCAACTAGCCATAACCAAAATAAATCTACATCCAGACATACAATCAACATCCCAAAAATTCAACATAAGAACAGAATATTAAAAACTGTTAGAGAGAGGAGACAGGTCATCTATAAAAGCAAACCCATCAGAATCACAGAAGGCTTCTCAATACAAACAATGAAGTCAAGAAGAGGTTGGAGTGAAGTATTTCAAATTCTAAAGGATAATGACTTCCAACCCAGATTGATGAACCTTGCAAAACTATCCTTCAAACTTGATGGAGAAATAAGATACTTCCACCATAAAGAACAGCTAAAGAACTTCATGACCACCAAACCAATCCTGCAAAGAATATTGAAAGATATTCTAGACAGATATAAAAATAACTATGACTTCAAGAACACCTACAGAAAAAAAGCCTCTAAACAAGGCAAACAATTAAACAGAGAGGAAATGAAAAGAACCAACAGCAGAAAGATAACATGACAAAAAAAGCCAATGTATATCAGTTCTAACCATTAATGTAAATGGCCTCAATTTACCAATTAAAACAAGAAACAATATCCAACCATATGCTGTATTAAAAAAATCCATCTAACCCAAAAAGAAATTCATAGACTAAAAATCAAAGGATAGAAAACAGTACTTCATGCAACAGAAGCCCCAGAAAATCAGGGAGTAGCTATTCTGTTTGCAGACAATGTGAACTTCAAAGCAAGAATGATCAAAAGGGATAAATAAAGTGACTACATATTGGGTAGGGGAAAACTTCAAGAGGAACAGATAACAATCTTAAATATATATGCAACAAATACAAGAGCAACCAGCCATATAAAACAAATATTAATAGAAATGAAAACTCAAATAAGCAGTAACACAATTATAATGGGAGATGTTAACACCCCACTGACACAGAGACAGATCAATGAGACAGAAATCAGTGAAACAATAGCAGAACTGAATCAAATGTGTGAACAAATGGAGTTAGTAGACATACACAGTCTTCTCAGCTTCACATGGGACTTTCTCTAAAACAGACCATATACTAGCCCTTGGAACATGCTTAAGTAAATGCAAAAGAATCAAAACTATCTCATGCATATTACCTGATCATAGTGCCATGAAACTAGAAATTAATGACAAAAGAAACTGCAAAAACTCCACAAACACATGGAAATTAACTAATACATTCCTGAACAATCAATGGGTCATAGAGGAAATTAAAGAAGAAATTAAACAATATCTAAAAGCAAATGAAAATATAAATACAACTTACTGGAACCTGTGGTACGCAATGAAAACAATCCTCAGAGGGCAATTTATTGCGGTGAATTCCCACATCAAGTAAAAAGAATGAACACAAATAAACAACCTGATGCTACACCTCAAACATCTAGAAAAAGAGCAAGTTAAGCTCAAAGCCAAAAGAAGGAAGGAAATTATAAAGATTGGAGCAGAAATTAACACAATAGAGACTAAGAAAACAATACAAAGAATTAGTGGATCAAAGAGTTGGTTCTTGGAAAGAATAAATAAAATTGATAAGCCCCTGGCCAACCTTATTTTTAAAAAGAAAGAAAAAAACTCAAATTCAAGTAATAATGAATGAAAATGGCAAAATCACTACAGACCCTGTGGAAATATAGAAGATCATCAATAGTTACATCAAAAACCTTTACTCTCATAGGTTTGATAACACAGAAGAAATGGACAGTTTCCTAGAAGCATATGAATTACCAAAGCTGAATCAAGATGATGTAAAACTGCTGAATAACTGAATTTCAATTAATGAAACTGAAAATGTAATTAAAACCTTACCAACAAAGAAAAGCCAGGCCCAGATGGATTCACTGCTGAATTCTATAAGAAATTCAAGTAAGACAATGCCAATACTCTACAAACTCTTCAGTGAAATTGAAGGGGAAACATTTCACCCTAACTCATTCCTGGAAGCAAGTATTCCTCTAATATCAAAACCAGAGAAAGATTCAACCAAAAAAGAGAACAACAGGCCAATCTCCCTAATGAACATGGATGCAAAATTTCAATAAAATACTGGCAAATAGAATGCAGTAAATCATCAAGAATATCATACACCACAACCAAGTGGGATTCATAGCAGGAATACAAAAGCAAATGAAGATATAATATAATATTGTGTATGTGATTGAACATACACAAATCAATGAATGTAATATACCATATCAATAGAGGCAAAGACAAGAATCACATGATCATTCCAGTAGATGCATAAAAAGCTTTTGATAAGGTTCAACACTCATTCATAATAAGAACCCTACAGAAAATCAGAATAGATGGTCTTTACCTCAATCTGATAAAAGCCATCTATGACAAACCAACAGCCAGCATCATATTAAGTGATCAAAAACTGAAAGCATTTATTCTGAAATCAGTAACAATCCAAGGATGTCCATTATCACCACTCATATTCAATACAGTGTTGGAAACATTAACCAGATCAATTAGACAAGAAATAAAAGGAACAAAGATAGGAAAAGAAGAAGTTAAATTGACATAAGGCAATGATCAGAGAATCAGGATGTGGA
>PVJX010042855.1:0-13963 GCA_004027295.1 Dolichotis patagonum | reverse complement strand
TTTTTTTGGTAATGTTTTAGGCCTTGAGTTCAGGTTATTTTATGTAGAGTGAAATAAAATTTGCTTTCAATTCATGTTTGTTATCTTAAGGAAAAATTATGGTTAACTATTATCTGTCAGTTTAAATTGAAAAACAATATATACACAAACACCAGAGGGTATTAAAAATATCAAGTACATATAGGATGATATTGTAGTACAGATAAACATTTTCAGCTAAATGTAGTAGCTCTGACAGGGATTGTCTAGAACACTTTTACTCAGTTCTCCACTCCTGGAGTAAAACAAATTCTTAGTCTTTCCTCATCTCAGTGGGGGAGAGATTTTTGACCAGTGAAACATGGACAAAAACAATATGTGGTACTCCCAGATATGAAAGAAAATTCTGTAATAGTATTCTAAGTCCTATAATGGTTCACATTCAAAATGTGATCAGACTGGACACTTGTTTTTAATTAAAATTTTCTTGGAACACAACTATGACTAGTTATTTACAAATATTTATGGCTGCTTTTATGCTAAAATGGAAGGCTGAGGTGATTTTTATTATTAATTATGAAAGCTGAGTTGTTATACTGAGAGCTTAGAGACACAAAGTATAAAATATTTACTGACTCTTCACAAAAAATATTTGTTGACTTAAATTTTAGAAAGAGGCTAAAAGTTCAGTCACTGTCAAAACAAAAAAATAAGAGAATCTATGGTTTTAAGGAAACATATTAGAGATTATGACATTCTAGAGATTTATGATTTAGACATTTATGATATGACTATACACCTGAGTTGTTAAAGCTGTAGAAGGCCAAGTGATATAAATGACATGGGAAAGTGAGAAAATATGTTTTTATATGTGTGCGTAATGAAATCTACCCTGTCAAATTGGATCATATATGTAGTTGTACTTTTATTTTTATTTGTTAAAAATTAACTTCAATTTTTTCAATTAATTTCTACAGCCTAGAGTGTCTTTATGGCAATGATTTTACAGTTTACCTGTTGAGATTGCAGCTACTCATACTAGGCAGATATCTTTCTAGCTCACTTAAGGTAGAGAGGCACAATTCTTGTTCTCACTGAGAGTGAAAGTAAGCAGGATCTTAACTGGTTTACTACTACAGTGATTCCTGTAGCCACATAAGGAAGTTTTTAGAATTTTATCTTGTACATATCAATGGGTGACACTTACTAATACTGTGAATATTGCTCCACAATTTAGAACTGTTAGTATTACTGTTAGTATTGTTAGTGTTAGCATTGTTCCACAATTTAGAACTCCCAATTGTGGTTTCATGCTTAATGCCAAGGTTAAAACTTACTTCACATGTTTCTTGGTTGGTTTTTGTGTTTTTTTGTTTTGTTTTTAAGTTTAGTCTTTATTACTCTTACTTAAGTGATATGAAAGAATTTCTAACATTAGCTGTAAACTAGATCAGAATCACTTTCAAATGATTTTAGTATGTGTGTATCACCTGTTTAGTATTCATCAACAAAAAGTTTATTTCATAAATTCATTGCAGTTTCTTACTTGGAATATTTACTCAAAAGTCCCCAAAGTCATTATGAAAATAGATTCAGTCTCTAAATCTGAGTTCTGTAAATAGTTGATTCCAGCTAAATCTCTTGAGGAGGTGTCTTGTTACACCCTAATCCTGGGACAAAGAGTTTGTACTTGTGCCATATTTACATAACTAAAAGGGTCATACAAATGACCCAGACAGGGCAAAGAAGATCTGCAGGCAAAATGACCTTCCATTTCGATAAATTGAGAGAGTAGCTGATGCTTCTTTGAGCAATGCTGAAGCAAAACCACTGTAACAGTCACAATAAAAGTATGTACCTTTTGGCATCCATGCATGAATGTAGGCATGTGTATGTATGTATTTATGTATATATGTATGTGCATGTATATCATCTTAAACATATACAATTACAACAGGCAATTAGATATATTGATATACATATATTTAATGATAAGATCACTTTAAATAGGTATCAGAGTAGCTTAAAAATTGCAAAACAATTACTTTGTACCAGACCTCTCTAATTTGCAGCGCTCTTCAGTTCTTAAAAGCATTGTTTCTATCTTACTAAGTAGCAGATGGGCAATTTGCATCATGATTAATCAATTTTAGAAAATAATCTATTAGCTTTATGTTCAGGTAAGTCAATGTTTACATTTTATTGTAATATAAATGTGAATATTATTAAATAGAGTATTATGCTTTTTTCAGAATGACTTTTTCTGGTGGATTCATAATGGCACTGCATATTTATTTATTTATTAGCATTCAATGTATTTAACTTTTAAATTGCTTCAGTATGTGCTTCCAATGATCAACAATTCTTTTCCAAGGTTGGAGCCCATTGGCTAATCTATCAACAACATTTCTTCTGCTTTATCTTCTCTCAACTGCTACTTTTATGTAATCTGATCTGGCAGGCATTGAGATTTACACCATAGCAGACATTTTGAACTTAACTTTCCTTTTTTTTTTTTTTTCTTCAGTACTGAATCAAACTCACAAGCTCCTACTTGCCAGGCAAGCGCTTACAACACTGAGCTAAATCTCCAGCCTCGCTTTCCTTTTCCTTGCGCTGTGTTTTGTCTGTTCTTTGTTAAATCTGTCATCCTTCCCATTGTTTATCATTTTTTAAAAATTAATTCTCCAAGAAAAGAGTTGCTTTTGTATTTTTAAAAAGTCTTAATTCCACATTGAACTTGTTGGATGATTTAACCAAATATAAAATTCTGAGTTAGAAAGATATTTTTATTTTATAATTTAAAAGTATTTCCTCATGATGACTTATCAAGAAAATTATTTTTGCCATGCTTGATACTATTTCATATTTATTTTTATTTTCCTTTGCAGGCAGTTACTTTCTCTCTCTTTATCTCTTCTTTCCTTGGCTTTCTTTCATATCCTCCACATTTAGAGTCTCTCTTAAGTCCCTAGGTCACAGCTTCAAGAATTAGCAGCATATGTAAATATTAATTTATGCTTCCACAAACCCGTCACTGCTACACAGTCATCTTCACTGAATTCTTAACAAATTCTTTCTTTCATAAAATTTCATTAATTATTGTGCATCTCTGAAGTTTAAAAATTGTTTCTTTCATTTACAGCTAAGCATACAGAACAAATTTTTGATACATTAAAATAGTTCTCTTAAATAACATCATACATTCTTTCATGAAAATTAAATCTTTAAGTGGATAGGTAAATAAATGTTTGGTAGCTTCACATAGCTTCACAAAGCATCAGAGACCCAAGACCCTGTTAAGTGTTCTAGGCATGCCCTTCAGCTCTTCCTGAGATTTACAAAATTCCTTAAATGATATCTACTTCCTAGGCACTTTATTGCCAAAGGTTATTCTCAGGACATTTTCTTTAAGGTATAAGCCCTATGGTCCTGAAAGAATGAGAGAAGTCCAAAACTCATAGTGTGTTTCAAATTCAGTAAGGAAGAAGAGTATTAATACCTCACTCTGAAGAAACACAAAGAAAAAAAAATGCTGCTACGTCTCAGTGACTGACCATTGGATGAAGAAGAGAACTAACTGCTAGAGAAGTAGAGAAATATATATCGATGATGGCTACATGGACATAGATGAATACATATAAACACATACATATAAATGGATACAGATATGCATATGTGTATATATACTTCTAGGCATATATATATGAAGCAATATAAAAATATAAAATTTGTATCCATTATGAGTATAAATATCCATCCATGGTAAAACTTTTATTAATCAGAAGTAGAATAAATGAATTTTTGCATATTTTAAGAATTGTGATTCAAAATATTTAATAAAAATTTCAATGTTAAGGCAATAAACTTGATGTAGGAGAAGAATTTCTTGTATGTCTTTCCTTTCACAAAGTTATTTCCACACCAGAAGGGTAACAGTAAAATGTCTCTTGTCTGGAGGTTGTCAATCAAAGAAACTTCTCCCTTTGCCTTCACTAACTGCTTATGCTAAGTGGGGCCAATCACCTACAGAGATAACAAACAGTTGAATGCTATGTTAGTACTCTGAATGTATAAAATTATACATTGACTTCTATGGAAAGTTTTGAGACTGTATTCAATATTTGCAAAATTTCCATCAGTACTTATAAAATCTCTGTGCTTTTGATCAATCATTTATGAATTCTGCCTTAAACAACTGAGAATTCTCACTTTCAGAGTACTTTGTTGGAGAAAACACAGGGGAAGTTGCTTAGTCCATATTTCTCTCTCTAAATTGACTTTTTAATTCTAAACCCTCAATTCATGATTTAAAACATGATTTAAAACATGATTTAAAATTATCCATCATCACTCAGGAATGCCTTCTAATAAAAACAATGTTCAGCAATTGCAAATAGAGCAAGTTCTTTGTAATTAAAAGTCTGCATTTTGAAATAAAAAAGAGGAAAAGGTATTTGCAATAAAATTTCAGAAACAAAAATCAGTGAGCTTACATGTTGATAACAATTTTGACCCAAAATTTAATTTCTTTTGATGTAAGACATTTAAAATATCTTTACTAATGCTTTAATATGTAAGTACTTTTAAAAAGCCACCTGTATGCTTATTTTTTGCTTTCATTTCACGGCATCAATTTTTCACAGGTTTACAAATTATAATTTTTCTCAGAGTCAAAAAAGTTGTCATCCTTGACAGTGGGTTATAAGGCTTGGAAAAGTTAATACAACTCAAAGTGATGAGTCAGGCACATTTATGTTACAAGTAACATGGTTTGCTGAGGCCTGATTTTTAAAATTTGATAAAACTCATATTTTATTAGTTATAAATTACCAATTAATTATCAAATAGCTTTTTAAATCTAAACTCAATCTTATAAGTGTGTTTGTAATTTAAATAAGGCAATAAGTTCAGTGCTAGCCATAGGCTTTTAGTAGTAGCACATGATACGAAAGTTTATTGTTCATATTTACTGTGCTCTTTACAATTTATGTCATAGCTTCGTAATGTTAATTAATTTGAAAATTACTAATTGTGTGAGATTTTCACATATGTACAGAAGTTTTAGGATGAGATATAGGATTATTTATTACTCTTCTGAAAATCATTGAGAGTTTTTCTATGTGGTGATTTGTCTCCATCACTGTCAATTTCATCTTATCAGTTCCATAGATATTAGTGTTCAAGATTTTATTTTTACTGCTTTGAAAGGAATCTTTCTTTTTCTCTCATTAGCTCAACCACCTATACCTGTATCTTCAATTGCACTTGAAAAACACAAATAGAATACATCACAATTGACATACAAGTACAATATGATTTCTTAGAATGTTTAGAGATTCTTTATTATTGTATAACTGTTTTTGTGTGACATAACAGACATAGATCCAGAAGGCAGGTCATAAAATAGTTCCGTACAGCTGGTGAAATGAAAAAAATACTTAATAGGCATTTAGAACTAAAAAATGATAATTTATCGTACTTGTTCACAATGCAAATTTTTTACACACCACATTAGCATAATCAAAACCTCTGAAAAATAGTAGATTTTTTGAAGGGAGAAGGATTGTTTTTGACACAGGGTCTTGGTATGTAGTCCAGGCTGGCCTTGAACTCTCAGTGATACTCCTACCTCAGCCTCCCAAATGCCAGGATTACAGGTATGCAATGCTACGGCCAACATTATAGTAGCATTTTCAACACTTATGTTTTTTCTCTCCATTGTAATCTCAAGATGATTATGTAGGGAAGATGTAAAAATAAATAAATCACAGTTGCTACAGAACATTTATAATGTTTTACAAATATGTGATACAAGTTCATACTTTTAAAATACTGTTGTAGTTTCTAATGTGATTTATTTTCTTAATAACAGATACTATGACACTTGCTCTTCATAATGATAAAGTACAAAAATTCCATTAAGAAAAGTAAAGTTGAACTATATTTGTGCACAATTTTATATTTTTCATAATGGGATCTTACTTATTTTACAATATTACCTGACTGAAGGCTGTATGAGTTTCTAATTATTTCTGCCCTGCTTTAAATGCAATAAATATCTCAGCAAACTTTGGAGATTAATTTCACAATTACAAGATGGAAATTTTTTAAAATGTTAAAATCTACTTGAAAAGAAAAAGAGTTAAAAAAATGAAAATTAATACAATGTGACAGGATGAGATTAAGGATAAGGGTAAGAAGGGCACATCCATTTATCTACATTGAAAGATCTCAGGGATATGACTGACTCTTAGAGTACAAAGCAAATAGAGAGACAGAGACTCTATCAATCTTCACTTGCTTAGAAAAACAAGAAGCATTATTTGTTAAGGTCCACTTGTTTGTGTTGAGAAATTTAACATAATAACAACTTATCCTGTAAAATTACATGAAAACGCAAAACCAATTACTTTCTTAAAATTCAATTAGAAATTCAAGGTGTACTGCTCAAACAAATGTTAAGACTAACAATTTCTTTACCTATTTTTTTTTACTTCTGCACCAGCTCTAGAGAAATGAGTCTTGGAAATAGCATAGAACTATAGTTTCTACATTTTCTTTTATTAAATATATAAAAAATGACTGGTAATTTTATGTTATAATTATGTTTGCTAATGTGATCATTTCTTAGGTTAGATTAAGGAGTTTAATGGTTTAGAGCTATGCAAATATAATTTACGAATGGGACTATTATGTTCTAAATCTTAACTTTATGGAAACATCATTTTGCAAAATTTCTCCTTTGGATGTTTTTTACAACATGATACAGGAATAATTTAAGACAGAAATATTATGTATAAAGTGTGAATAATAACCAATTTTTGTATTTGTGGAATAATTTTACTTTTAAAATTTTTAATATTTTATTGTTTTCCTTCAACATTTTATTGCTTTGTTTATTTTAGCTCGTTTGCAGTATATAGCAAATGTGTTTAGCAGTGTGACTACATTGCCTTTAGACACGTGTTCAAATCAAAGTTGATCATTAAGTTCCAATTTATAGATTCCATTAGAAAAATTGCTTTAAGATTAAATTATATATACATATATAATGAGTATACTTGTGTGTTAGATAACTTCTGGTTTTTCTCTCATGTGATTACATTTCACTTATTGTTTAAATGTAGCAAAATGAAACTTTCTTTATAGTTTTATTATGACTAGATTTAAATCAGTACAGCCTGATCAAATACTTTTTTAGGGCTGAATCAGCAAATGGCATTCATAACCTTATAGAATTACAGATATCTCATACTGACTAGATAAACGTGTGCACACACACACAGACACCCCCCCCTCCATTTAAGTAATTAAATTACTGCCAGTTTGCTGGCAACAACACACAGTTTGTCTGTATACAGTACTATAATACCTCAGTTCACCAATGTTTCTGTTTGCAAACAATTCAGTTGACAAATTGAAACCTTCAGCAGAAATTTGCTTCCCTTTGTGAGCTCCACACTGAATGACCACACCCATCTTCCCCAGAATTGGGGAATAAATTAAGTTAGTGAACCCAGGCACCTCTATGTTTAATATTAAGTGTAAGGTTATAATGAAAGTTAAATGGGAAAATCATTAACATCTTTAATCAGAGAATGTAAAGATGGATTAAAAAGCCTTATAAATATCTTAGAAATACTTCATTCTTTAAGATAAAAAGTTATAAATATTAGGTAAAAAATATATTTAAAAAGCATGAGATGATTCTTTAATGATTTGGTGGTACATGAAGTGTTATTTCAGAAAAATTAACCCTCTGTGTGTGTAAAAAAGAATTTACCTTTGCTCAAAATGAGATTTTTTCCTTCCTTCAGGTCCTCGACAGTAATCTTAGTTTGTGTGGGACCTGGTACTAGGCAGAGACTAGTGCTACAATCTAGGATAGAACTCTGGGTCACCAGGTACTAGCTGGTTTGGGGATGGTGACCAGTCACCAGGCCAGTCAATCAGTCCGTCATGCTTATATGTTGTAGCTCAGTGAACTCTCCAGAAACTGAGACTCAGGTGAATGCCCATGTTTGGCAGTCTTTCATGTGCGCTATTGCTTCTGAGTTCTGGAAAAGTGATACATTCTGGCCTGTGGGTAGAAGACAAAAGAAGCTCTGCATTTAGTAGTTTATGTACTGCACTCTTTGCATTTCTCTGCTTGACTGATTTAATCTAAATTTTTTCTAAGTTATAAATCATAACTATAAGTAGTGTCTTAGTTACTTTTTATTCATTGCTGAGACAAAATACCTGATGCCCAAAGTTGGGAAGGGAAAGGTTTATTTCTTACAGTTTTTGGAGGTTTCAGTCCATACTCAGTTGGCTCCAAGGTAGGGTGGCACAGCAGGGCCGCAGTTCATGGCAGCTGCAAACAGCAAGGCAAAACCGGCAAAAAGAGAGAGTCATATCTTCTTCCTGCCATTACATCACATCCTGGCTCCACCCCCTAGGAGGGTGTAGCACTGACACCACCAATCCAAGTGCTAGGCAATGAACCAATCACAAATGCACAATGCAAATATACAAGGCCTGGAGGCCACCGACATAGACCATGACAAGTAGAATACCTTTCAGTGAGTTTTGAAAGTTCTTGTAGTAATTTGTGAAAACATATGGTAGTCTAAGGAATTTGCTGTTGATTTTGGTATGTTTAAAGTGATCTTGCTTTTTTTTTTTTAACTCGTCAGTGGTCAATAGTTTAAGAGTTGGCATTCAGAAATGAGAATGTGCAGTCATGTGAATATTTTCAAATCCAGTAGCAAAAAAGGCAGATTTTTCATGACATAAAATTTCTTTTTTAAATTTCAGTTACCCTAACCTTAACAGATACATTGTTGTCAGGTACCAAAGATGACAGTCTTTGTCATCCTGAATGTATTCTATGTGGATTACCTAACACTCCTCATGATAGATAATATTAAAAATAAGCTTTGTTTATATTTAACTATCAGTTTATATTATAAAGCATAATATAGTTCACTGATTCTTTTTATTACAGACATCACAGTTAAATTTTTTTGCCAGCTATATAACAGAGACCCTATGTAATGTAATACAAGGAAGCTTAAAACAATAAACTACTCTGATAGTATGTTACCATCAGCATTCAAACCAAATTTGGATCTTGTAACAAGTGTTTTGGGAGACTGAAAGGAGGAACAGAGAGTGGGACTAACTGGGGTCATCAGCAAAGTCAAAAGAGTGCAGCAAATGAGATGAAAAGTGATAAATATTCAAAATCATGCCTGTATACAGTAATATTCTGGGACTTTAGTACTGCATTCCATGTAAAAGTAGAAGGTCTTAATTATTGAGTCCACTAGCATTCTACTGAATTTGTAAATGTGTAGTAAACCTAAATGCTTTTATTATTAATTTGTTAGTTCTTTATGTTTTACTGCAGTTGAACATACCTCAAATAAGAGGAGTAGAAGACCTCACTATTACTTGATTAACATATAATATTTGCAATTAGACTGAAAAATTTGAGACCAAAATAACACCTAAATTATTTATTCTGTGACATCCAGTGTCTACTTTGTGTTATATTTGAATTTAATGTTCAGTGAAACAGTTATACCTAAGAATTAAAAAATAAATGTTAACATGAACTTTTACAATCTAAGAAGTATGAACAAATGAAATGTGCCTCAAATCAGGTGAATTTGATATGTTTTCAAAATTTACACTAAGAAATATTTTCAAATACACTCAGATTTACTGACTGAAAAGAGAAATTTTACAATAAATAAGAGGCTGTAGTATATAAAATTTTATGTACTGTACTGATACCTAAAATGAAAAAAATTGAAACATTCACTTTCAGATTTACTCTTTTTCCAAATTAGGAAGAGGCAACAAGTGTATTTTGTGTTTAATTTATTTTGTGTTTAAACAGTTCTTTTGAGAAGTAAATTATCATTTTCCCAATATAATTGTCTGAAGAACAAAGATTTGAGTTCCTAAAGTAAGTTATATAAAGTTCTCTAGAAAGTTTCTTTCTAAAATTGACTTTCTCAGAAAGTTCCATCATAAATAATTTTCTGCTCATTTGAAAGTTTGCATCTTAATAAATCTCTAGATAAACAAGAATAATTGAAAAACATATAACCCAGCATGATTTTTTAGATACTATCTTCAAACTCCTCTACCAATTTTGTATGGGAAATTCTTGCAAGTAATAATATCTACTGATTTAAGTTTCACACCTTTTTCCTTCTCCTGCCAATCTCACTAACAAGCAGAGAATAGAAATACTAACAAGGTGATAACTGCCCGAAAGGTGGACAGAAGGGAGAAGACAAGGAAAGCAAAAGCCTTGAATAAATGACAACCCAGATAATCAATCTCCACATAATTACACTCTTACTATATTCTACATATAATTCAGATGAGTTACATTAGTGTGAGTAGAGTTGAGTTTAGGTATAAATGTGATATTGGTGTGTTACAGTCTCAATACATTTGCTATTGCAAGCGTAATTTTTCTATGTAATTTTAACATTATATATATTTATTCCTATGATTTAGTACCCATTGGACTGATATACAAAAGTTAAGCTAAGGTAATCTATAATTTCTTCCTTGTGCTTAAAAATGTACATGAAAGATATTTAACAATCTTGTTATTTTGGCAGAAACTCAAAACAAACATATGTAACAGTTTTCAAGAGAAATATCAAGCAGGCAGTGCCAAATCAAGGCATTATATTTAGTTTGCTGTAAATAATACGGTGTTTGCACATACTCCATTCTGAGACTGGTCCTGTGTACCACCCAAAATTAGTATAATATGGGACAATTCCGCTCAGAATCTTAATTGTAGCTCATTTTCCAATTGAAAACCATGACCAAAGCAAATCCATATAAACTATTTTCCAGGTGAGCGTTAACCACAAGCTGCTACATATGATCTAAACTATTAAGTAAAACTTATCCATGGTACAAATATGTAACAATAACAGTTCATTAAAAATGATCTGTTCACATGATAACCTAAGATATTATCTGGTGCATACTTGTGGAAAACATTTCATATATGAGACGAAAGATACAGTTCATGGAGAGGACAATCTGCTTAAAAATTAGTTTGGGTGTCGAAATTTCTTTTTTTAACCAATTGAATGTGCCCAACATGTGTTATTTATTTTACATGTGAAGAAAGGTATATGTAGAATTTAGAAAAGTTCATCGATGTGGGATTATTCTACTAGTTTTATGTTCATTTTTATAGAATATTCTCAAATTTTTTCAGAGATTAAAGATGGAACATATACTGTGGATCAGGTAACAACTAAAGACAACTAGAGGAAGAACCACAAGTTGAATTATGGGAACTATAGTACAGCTTAGCTTCATGTTTAACTTCATGGAGAAAATGTTTTATTCATCTGCAGAGAGAAACTGACAAAAGATAATAAGGACAAAAGACAGCGGTGGCAATTGGAGATTCTCCAGACTCTTATGGGAAAAAAGTAAATTAAAAAATTCTCTAATGATACTGTATCATCCTCTCTCCTCATACATGTTTGTATTTTTCTAAATTCACCACCTCTCTTATGTGAAGCAACAAGCAGCACACCTTTATATGGTATATTCTCAGTTGCCTTCTTTTCATCTTCTGTGCCCGAAAAGCAATTGTATTGTGCCACTCTTTTTAAGGAACATTGAACAAATTTAGAGGAGAGATACTATGGTTAGATGCTTATAACGACTTTTCAATGGTCAGTACCTCTAGAGATTTTTAAGAAGAAATTTACGTGAGTTTTGAGTTCCATTCTCTCAAATGAGCATGTTACAATATGCTTGGTCATCATCTCAAACCTACTTGGAGAGGAGCCAATGAAATTAGCCTAATTTGAATCCCTTGTTATTAGAAGTACAGAGTTGAATGTAATGTAATTCCTCAATACATGCCAAAGATATAAGAATATCTAAATTTTAGCTCTGATAGCACAAAACGAAGTGTAGCTGCTATAATTAGGGCCTGCGCTCTCAAAGATTATGGAGCAAATATTATGTGTGTTTTCCATGGATCAGATGTTTACTGCAGGAGAAATAAAGAAGGCAGAAAGATATCGTTCATCCTGTCCATACAGAGAGGTAAGCACAGAGAAAAAGAAAAAAGAAAAAAAAAACTATTATAGCGAAAACTTGAAGCAAATTTCTTTGGGATTCAAAAGGCATTCAAAAGGGTGCATTACCTGACGTAGGGTACTGAAAGTTTAAGAAAAAAACAGCTAAAGAAAAGAAATATTTGATGGGTTGGGGATTTAGCTCAGTGGCATAAGCAGTGCCTGCCTGGTAAGCATGAGGTTATGAGTTTGATCCCCATCACCAAAATAAATAAATAAATAAATAAACAAACAAATAAATAAGAAAAAAGAAAAGAAAAAGAAAGAAAAAAAGAAAATTATGTGCTAATGTTTGGCTGTGTTTTAGGATAGGCATAGGAACAAAGTTGAGAAGATGAGGATAGGTGATATGGACATTTGTTATTGGAACCAATACTGCCTTAAGTTTCATTGCCAGAAGGTTACAGGAAAACCTAGTAAATATCAAAAGCTGCACAAATATCAAAAGTAAAAGCTGCACATAATAGTAGAGTTTGAAACAATTAACATGACATTTGGATAAGTACAGGCTCATTTTATGACACAGATTGAATGTTACAGATTTCTATGATTGTTTAAAAAGTATCATATTTGAATATCAGGGATGAGATAGCTAGTAATAAAATGTTTATTTTGAGTTTATGTGTTGCTTATCTGTAGGGCTATGTCACTTAAATTATAGTTTTACTTTGCTACTGACATGGGATGAAGATTAGCAATATTCTTAATCTCCAGAGCTGGCCACATTGTATGTAGCTTCTGTAATCAAGGCAGCATTTGGAAGATCTAGTAATGACATCAATTAAGGAAGGTAAGTTCAAGACAAAACTAGTGTGTTTCAGGCTTGAACCATTACCTACTTGTAAAGAGGAATAAGTAGATTCAAATCTCAACAAGTTGTAGAAAATAAAGATTAAACATTAAAATAATTTCAAGATTTTGCTTATTTAGCTTGGAAAAATTTGGAGATTAATGCATTAGTCAATACTCAACCCAACAAGTAAAAACATATAATTTTATAATGTGATGAATTTAACACTAATTTATACTGTCCAGACATTTTAGATTCAATATGTAGTTCTGAACAGCTGAAAATTGGTCTAGACATTGAATCAATTTATTGAAACTTAGTAGTGATCAATTATAAACTAGACTGAATCACAATTTGTATGCAATTAATAAATTATAGAGAAAATAATAGTTTTAAATAAATAGGCATAATTGAGAACTTTATAATTTAAAAGATCACATACCACCTTGATGAAAGAATGCTAAAGATATTTTCAAAAATACATTATTTTGGGCATTTTCCCAGAAGAAATTGAAACATCATACCACAATGATATATATGCACCCATGTTTATGGCAGCACAATTTTTAATAGCTAAATCTTGGAAACAACCAAAGTGCCCATCAATCGAGGAATGGATAATAAAGATGTGGTTTTTTATACAATGGAGTACGACTCAACTATAAAGAAAGATTTCATTGAGCTTTTATAAGTAAATGAACATGACTTGAGACCATACTCATAAGTGAAATAAAACAAACACATGTGTAAATATCATACTGCCACCCTAGTGTAAGAAACTGAAAGCACAAGTGTGATCCATAATCTACAATAAATAGTGTGTAACACTAAGAAACTTCTCAAAGAGGAAAAGTAATTGGGATTGGGGGAAAGGAGGAAAGAAGGAAGGAAAGAGGAAAAAGATATGAATTCGTGTGTGTGTGTGTGTGTGTGTGTATTCATATTCCAAGCAACCCTTTTATTTAAAATTTTATTTAAAGAGAAAAAAAAAAACAACAGGACAAAACAGAAAAATGGTAGCAACAATACAGAACTCCAAAGGGAAAAAATAAAAGAACCAATAACA
>PVJX010042854.1:0-13962 GCA_004027295.1 Dolichotis patagonum | reverse complement strand
GAAGTGCCCTCCCATCTCACGAGCAACAGTCACATACTGAGACTGGAATTTCAAGCTGATCACTCAATGTCAGGACGTGGATTTAATATCACTTACAACAGTAAGTTTTTATTTATTGGGCTGTCTTTTGAATTACTGCCTTGATGCTTGTTTTACTTGTGTTTCCATTTCTCTAGATTTGTTTCTGGAGTTGTATGGCTATTGATTTCACCTGGATAGTCTTTTGGTTTTCCAAAGGTTGAATACTATTTATCTCTAAAATTCTTAGAATTGTATCCAAAAGGTGAATCATATAGAGAAAACACACACTCCTCCCTCACAGGTTAATACATGCACATACGAATGCTTCTTTTTGTAGTTACTCTATCTGAATCTGTAGAACTCCACTGAGTTCTGTTAACTGATCTGATCAGTTAATATTCAAAACTTTCATAGCAGTGAGATTTGATTTCCAGCTCATGTTATTTACCTTTAAAAAGAATTTTATACTTTGTACCCACGCTTGTCTATTAAATGCTGAGTTTTGGGAATTTGTAACAAAGTGCAATTATTTTCTTTTCAGAGCAATGCTAGTGAACTCGGTCTCTAATAAGTTGTCAATGTGTAATTGCATATCCTTTTTGTTCCAGTTAGGTGTGATTGTTTCAGAGACTTGCTGTACAAAATGCTTGCTTAATTTGAGTTTGTTTTAAAATATTTTAAAGACCAAAGATATAGCTCAGTGGTACAGTGTCTGCCTGGCAAGCACAAGCGTGTGAGTTCAATTCTCAGTACAAAAAAGAAACAAAAGCAAAAAACATAAAAATAAAAAGATTTCATATACATAGATTATATATCCATGTATCTATTTACAGTTATTACTTTGTCTTAAATGCATAACATTTTTTTAACTTAAATATTTGTAGTACTTTCAAATATTATTTTCTTTTTCTTTTCTTTTCTTTTTTTTATTTTTTTTTGTTACTGGGGATCAAACTCACAGCCTTGTGCTTGCCAGGCAGACGCTTATGCCACTGAATTAAATCCCCAGCCTCTTTTTCATTTTATAGTAGGTGATTTAATTGATCATATGTAAATTCTTATATTCAATATTTACTACTGAAAATTATTTATTCTGATGAATATTAGTTTTCCCTTATATGTTAGAGCAGCCAGGCACAGTACAGAGTGAGCTTTTTGATAACATGATAAAGTAATTATTAGATATAAGTGTTTCTATAAAGTACATTTTATATATTTTAGATTTTACCTAAATATTTTATGCAGTTTAACTTAATACTGCAAAATAAAATTATGCCATGATGAAAAATCATGAAAAAAGAGAAACTTTACAATAGCAGTATGAATATATATAGTATTGATACAACAAGGAAGCATAAACATTCTCATAAAATATTTGCACATTTATTCCCAGCTACTGGTTCCAAAACTGTAGGTTCTTTTCCAACTCAGTGCACACACATAAGCAAATAGCTCCAGGAACAGCTAGGGAATATTACTCAATGGCCAATGAATGGAGAAGAGCTCCTACTCTCAAGCAGCCGTGTTCAACCAGCGGCCCACAGCCTGTGTGTCCTTTATGAACAATTTTATAATAGTGTGTATTTGCTGCTTATATACATTACCTGTATTATATAGTTTATAAGCAGAACGCACTGTGTCTCCGAGCAAGTCTACGTGTGGGTTTGTGTTAGGGCTGGGCTGTGAAGCAGGGTGATACACATGCTGTCAGCCATGCTCAGTGAAGAGAGAGATTGCCAGCAATCAGTGTGGCATCTCTTGCCATAGTCAGCTCTGTCACAGTTCCCCAGAGGGTGTGGTTTATTGTGGTGAGATTATAATGGGGAAGAGGTTGTCTGAGTGTTAGCAACTCATCCCCACATGAATCTGACGTAGCCAGTCTAAATTTGCAATTGGGATAATTCAGTGGCTGGCCAGCACCTAGGAGTATGTGTTTATCAGTCTCCAGCCATTAATTTTTGGACCAAGTAGCATAGCTGACAAGACTATATAGACTGTCACTTTGCAATTCAGTGTGATGATACTACTTTGCTACTAATAGGAATAGTTTCCCCCTTTTATTATGCTATTAGGATTTTATGGTGCCCATTTGATCATCCTGATAGATAAAAAGAAGATTTGGATTTTTTCACATAATATACAGCCTATGAAAAATTCAAATAAGTACTTTGTCATTATACTCATGTTTATTTGCTCTAACTGGGTTACATATATACTGAAACAACGTGAAACAAGCTTAGTAGCTCTGACCTTGACATTTAATGTTCTCTTAAGAAACTTGAGACAACTCATGACACAATAGTGCATTGAGAAAAAATTAAAACTCAGAAAACAAGGAACATTTATTCCTTCTAAGTCTTATTTCTATGGCTGGAGACAGGATACTTGATTTTTCTGAGTCTAACATTACTCTTTATACTGATTCTTTTTTTCATCACACTTTTCTCAAACGTTAAATGAGATGATAATATTAGAGTACCTAGAGCTTGGTAATTGCAAAAGAGTTTATCCTCTTCCCTGATCCTGGGTGACAGAAGGTAAATGTCACAGAAAAATTACAAAGAAATTGGAAGGCTTTCACACTAAGTTGAAAAGTTCCATTTTAATTCCTATAATGAGTCTGTCCACTCCCTCCAAAATGAGTCATAGAAATTTCTAATAAGATATTCACAAACTGCTTACTATTCAAAGTAATTGGAATCCTGGCTGTGTCATACTGAAAATACTTGCATAGACATAGCTCCATGATCTTCACACATAAATAAAGCAGAATAACTCCATTTTGAAATTTTATAATCTTAGGTTATAATTCATATTTTAAAACCAACACACCTATTGCATATCACAGGGAATGCACACTCTTTAAGAATTGTTTTTTCCCCATCAAAATATATATAAAGGTCCCCCTCTCTCATATAGTTCTTGTATTTTTTTTTTTTTTGTCATTATTAAGCCTTTGGACATAATGAGTGCCCTGATCCTGGAGTTCCAATCAATGCACGGCGGTTTGGGGACAACTTTCAATTAGGAAGTTCAATTTCAGTTATTTGTGAAGAAGGATTTATTAAGACCCAGGGAACAGAAACAATTACATGTATTCTTATGGATGGAAAAGTAATGTGGAGTGGACCAATTCCAAGATGTGGCGGTAAGTACAGCAGTGAGTCAGAAACATAAAGCTGTCACCACTCTACGTACTTCACGTTACTACAGTATTGTATCTTATTTTGTTTGTATTTTAATTATTATGATGTATCCTTAATTTTCAAAATTATATTAATCATTATTAATTGTAATGAATTTATGTTAAAACACTGATATATTTAGCATGTATAATTTTATAAGTATATTTTGCTAAATTCATTTTCAATTTTCTTAATTCCAAATAAAATATAGTGAAGAAAATTCAGAACTACACATAAACACATATACATATATAGATAGATATAGATGTGTATGTATGCATAGTGTATGTATATAGAGATAAGTAGAACTGTGAAAAACTTTTTATAGGTAATAATCACATGATCATTTTTCAAACAGCTCCTTCTTTTTCTTACTTTCCCGGATTTTCTTCTTACCAGCGTTCAGATTTACAACAGAAATGCTCATTTACTGAACTTCTAGCTGAATTGAGAATGTTTATGAGATATATAGGTTTTGAAGGATAGCATTCCAAAAAGGGTGTATAAATTGCTGATTTTCATTGGATCCAGTGCCTCTGATGAAGTAATTCCAGTCTATGTAACATTGCTTTCTCAGTGGCCCCTTCAGTTAGCACCTCCTTCTTTATTTCTAATCTCTCATTTGTGAGCTTATGGTGCCAAACTACATGACTTTAGTATTCTTTACCGAACTTCAACGTTAAGTATTTAGAAGAAACTGCTCAGGCAATAATTATGACTCTGATGTTAATTTAAAAAACATGAGATCACACAGTAAGACTATAAGATATAAAAACAGAAAGCAGTGTTTAATTTTTACATCATGCTTTTCTGCAGGGCTTCTCCCCCCACCCCACACAAAATTGAGCCTAGGGTTGCCCAGGCTGTGAGGGAATTTGCAGTACTACTGTCCACCCAGGCTGGATCTGCAGCCTGTGCCCACCACACCAGGATTCCATTCATTTCTCTGTGATAGCTGCTGACCCAGACTTTGGAAAGCCTATGATAGCACTTAAAGAAATAAGGGGTGATAAAAGAAAGAGATTTGTTTCCAGCATAAGGTACAGCCCTTGTTCAGAGTGAGCAGGGAGAGCAATGAGGGGCATGACTGCCGAGTGCTTGGCGAGCAATGCTCAGTAGCTCTGGAGTTATGCTGAGGCCCATGGAGCCACTCTGCTGGGAACTGACGGGTCCTGAGTCCTCCTCTCCTGTGTCCTGGAAACGGATTTTAGTCTGACTGAACAGACACAGACAGCACCTCCAAGGAAGTGTTAAGTTTTGTAGAATGCTCACTTGCCTAACCGTGTTGTTGATTTTAGTACTGCTTAGTACCTTGCTGGAGGTAAGTACAGTTCCATTAATAGCAAATGATTTTTGAATCACTGTGAATTCTACAGGACAAGTCTCAACTTTCTGTAGCAAATAATGCTATTTAACTTTTACAACTAAGCAAGACAGTGCATTCCCAACACTAATTTGGCACCAGCCAATTATCCCTCCTAATACCCTGAAAAAGAAGCTGTATGAAGTTCCTGAAAGCAGAGACTGGTTTTTGTGTGTGCATGAGTGAAACGACACATAGTTGGCTCACTTGCCTGCTTGTGGATCCAACACCAAGGTGGGAACTTCACTAAGGATGAGACTGGAGCCAAAGAAGTCTGAGGCAGGGTGGGCCACATGGAATTTTGCTGTGACACTTGTCAGGCTACCTACCATATTGCAGGCCACGCTTCGAGCCAGTTCCAGCCAACAAAGCACTGTGTCATCAGTGCCTATAAATCTTAAGTGAGGCTGATGTCTGAGCCTCTAATTAAGCTTTGCATTGATTTCCTGTATTTTTGTCGCACTTCTGCTTAGGTACTAACAACAAAGGTCTGAGACTAGCTGAGAAAAGCATACTGTTTTCCTGATTTTCGAAATCTTTCTGCTTCCCCCACCATTTCTCAAGTTGTGTCATGGCAGCTCCCACTTATATAAGAACCAGGGCTAAGATTTCTATTTTCTTCCTTTGTTCTCTAGACATTCTTGATTTTGTTGAAAAGTTTTGGTTCTTACCATATTTCACCTCTAGGTCACTATCACAGCCTCCAAATTGTGTCTAAAACTCTTTTATTATCTTCTCACTGAACATTTTTATATAAAAGATTTACTTAAAAGAACATTTTTATATCTGTATTAACCCAACTAAATTTTCCTTGGCTATTACTATCTTCACATGAAGCATTCTAAAATCCAACTTCTTGAAAGTTACTTACATGTGTAGATAGTAGTATATTTAAAATTGAACCTATAAAGTTTTCTTTTTGGGATTTTTTTAATCAGTATTTGTAGAACAAGCGAAGAGAACACAATGTAAAATGATTAGTTAGAAAACTTGGGGCTTCTGCCAATTTGAAGACTGCTGTCATCCTTGTTTTCAGCTCCTTTCTATCATACCTACTGTTTAGTCATTTAGCAAGTTCATGAATACCTGTTTCAATCCATCCTTAATTTTGAAATTGCAGCAAATCTGAAAAGGCGAAAGGGGTTCAACTCCCTGTAACCCAGGAACAAAGATTGTCCCACCCAAAGAGGTACATAGTCTCATAATGTGTTCCAGTTCTATGATCCTACAGCTGAGGTTAAATAATTTATTTTAGATTGTTTAAACATAGCAGTTGGGGAAAAGTGAATCACTCTTTTTATTCACTGACCAGAAATTCAACAATAAGTATAGATTTTAGGCTTTCTGAGAATTTGAATTTATTCTCCAAAATCAGTCATTCCTGTGTCATTATGAAGATAAAGTTTAGTTTTTAAAGCCTTCTGATCTTGCAGTTCTGCAAATGGAAAATGAAACACGTACATTTATTTTTGTATTCATCATCAAAGTCCTTTCACTTTAAATTCTACAAGCTGTCATCTCTACCTGACCAGATAACAGTCAGTGACAACTTTACCCCCATGAGACCTGAATGTAACTGTCTCTGTCTGGCTAGTCTTTGCTTCATGTCTCCTTAAACAAAACACCCTGAAGCAATGGACAGTGTGGTAGGTGGTTTCTCTCCCTTCTTGAGAAAGCACACAGGGTCTCTAGAAGTTGAATCCTTTGTTGGACCTACTAAAGAATTGTTTTCCTCAGTTGCTGCTGGGAAGTTCCATGAGCTCCTCCTTTTTGTTTTGTGCTCCAGTTTAAGCACAGTTATCTAGCCCTTAGCATCTAGCAGGAACACCCTGTGTTGCCTACTATATTCTTCCTGAAAGCTGTCGTTTCAATCTCAGAGTAATCTCGACAAGGCCTTTTGACTTGATGCTTTTTTTTCTTTTTCACTATTTGTCACTGCAGTTTTGCTAATAATTTAGCTCCTAACATGGATGAATTGTCTACTGCGATTAATCCAGACTTAGGAATTATACTAGAGTGATTTGAGATTCATTAATAAGAAAGAAACTTTTCCATGGTTGCCTTTGGGTTGGAACGCAGAAGTTTTATACAGCCAATTTAAGTATCTTCCCAAGCCGTAAGCCCCAGTTTTCAGTATCCACACTGTACACAGAGGCCTGGCTTTACCAAGCTATTCTCTTCTCTCTTTCCATTTTTGTATTCCCTGGCCCATGACTTGATTTACGTGTGCTCACTTCATCTTCCTTAAATATAACAATCAATTTAGTAAGAAGTACTTTACCATACACTGCCCAGTGAACAATCAGTGCATCCCAGGCCAATGATTTCAGTGGAAAGTCTGTCTCCTTGGAAGCTTGATAACATATCCATCACCTTATTACAAAAGATTATGAGATTGTTTTAATTGAAGGAGTTCAAATTTTTGGCATGCCTTTGCAGGCTGATTCCTGAGTTGCATTTGTATTTTATAAATGCTTCCCTGTATATTTGCCAGTAATAAACATCTTAGCCATGTTCTGACACTTACATAAATCAGGAAAGTTCCTACATGTCAAATAGAAAGCACTGAGTCATAGAGAGTTCTCTGTTTGAAAAAAAGAGAGTTGGTTGTAAACTAATCCTCCTATCTCTGTTGTAGCAACAAAAGGAAACATTTCCTGAGTGCCAGCATTCACTATTCAATGGTGAATGTCATTGTTTTTGAAAATAAATGTTACTGAACTCTGTTCATAAAGACTGAAAGATGACAAGGTTGTATTTGCAGACCAAAACCAAGTAAATTACAAGTTATTCAATAATTTGTTATAAAATCTAAACACATGCAATTTATATTTTAAAATCAAATGTTCCTCTGTAGCTTAAAATTTTAAAGCTTTTTGATTTTATGGAAAGATATGCATCTTCTTGCATTTCATTTTATTAAACATAGTAAGCTGGTTTGTTTAGTCTCCCTTCTTTGTTTCTCTTCACTGGTGTGATTTGAGTGTTTATCACAGAGCTAGGTTTCAGCTATTTCCTCCTATTCCATTTAGTCTATTGAAGGCTTTTATACAATCTCAAATTTGAAGTAACAACTCTGTGCTGATATCTCTCAAATTTCTATCGCTAGCCTCGTAGAAACTCATGTATTCAACTTCCTACTCAGTAATGGCACCTGTTTAATACTCATCTCAGACTTAACCAGTCTCAAAAACTGATTTGATGTCCCCCATCAGTCCAAACCTGCTACTGTCACAGACTATTAATAGAAATACTGTTAGTTCAGTAAATCAGGTCATATGGTATTCCTTCCTCCTTTCATTTTCTTTTGACAACTAAATGTAACTCTTCCTAAAATATTTCCAGAACCCAACTACTTTTTCTTCCACTTATGATAATGTTGGTATCAGCACCAGTACCTCTGGAGTCAATTGCTGTGATAGTCTCAAAATTGGTGTTGAGGCTTCTACTCTTGTTCCTAATTGGTTCTGTTCTCAACATAGCAGCCAAAGTGATGTTTCTCTCTTCTCAAGAAAGACTTTGTCCCTCAGCAATTCTCCCCTGATAGTTCTTCACCTTTTCCCCATAAATCTTATCAGAAAGGAGCATTTGTTGTTTAACCTAGAAATGGACTATTTATTTCATCTGTGCCCACCATTAATTTCTTCATAAAAACTTCTGTAGGTCTCAAGAGTCCCTGATGTACATGCACCGTCTACTTCTTTATTCGCTTTTACCTATGTTTCTGCCATTCTTGCTATTACATGCTATCCAGCAATGCCCTCTTTAGTCTAAAACAACTCCTCAACAAAAATGAGAATGAAATATATTGGCCTTCTGGATTACATGTTTGTGTTCTTGAATATGATTAGCACATAATACATTCACTGGACTGCTTTATAGCTAAAGAAGATTTCATTTAGTGAACTATATTGAGAGAGTCTGGCAAACACTATTGGCTTAAAAGTGATGATTTAATTATGATGCTGAGATAAAACTGAATGAAGGAAAAGGCAGCTCTTTCTTGTGGAAAACCATAATAATTTCAAACATTGTTATCTTTGCAACCTTCCTGATAAGGAAAACAATAGAAGTAAATGTGTGAGGAGTAGAGCTAAATTTTCCTGCTGCTTCCAGATTGGCAATTTAGACTCCTTACTAAAGAAGAAAAAGTGCCAATATTTCTCTCTCCAGACGCTGTGGTCCAGACATTCTGTACAGAATTTACCTGGGTTCTAACTGATTCTTCTATCTCATTCTTTATGTCTAACCACACGTAATTTATATAAGCTTCAATAAGGAAGATAAATCTATACATCTTATACAATTATCTATCTATCTATCTATCTATCTATCATCTATCTTCTATCTTCTATCTTCTATCAGTCTAATCTGCATCAGGCTGATGAATCCTATGCTACTTTGAATTGATCCACCTTGGAAAGAAGGACTCTAAGAGATTTGCTCACAGAGAAGACAGATGCCTGCATGAGAGGAACTAGAATCCCTAGGCAGATATTTGTTTAAATGGTGGACTTGCTGATCTGCCTTCTGTGCTTATGGAACAAGATCAAAGAAATTGGGGAAAATCTGGCAATTTCGAGGCCGGTCCATTTCAAACAACTTGACAATTCAGAGATGTAATTTTTCTATGCGTCAAAAAACAATCAAAGAAGACACTTGTGTTTGGCCACCAAATAAAGGAAATCTGAAAAGAGACCACAGCGTTGGTAATAGGGGTGGAAGCAGGAGGATGGGTGGGAGCTGGAGGATGGGTGGGAGCAGGAGGATGGCTGGAGAAGGCGAAGTTTTCCTTCTGTCAAGGAACCACACAGGGAGAAGCCACTTCTTTCTCTCTTGGCCTCTTCAAACAGCTCATTTATTCTTCTCATGGTAAAATAAACACGTTCAATGCCTGACAAATGGAAAGCACCAGGGACTAGTCAGGGTAGTGAGGGAAGTGGCAGCAGCCAAGAGAGGCTATGAGAGCATGCTGCACCTCTTCCTAGCCCCGTCTCCTCACAGGCCAAGAGAAGAAAAGGAAACGCTAGTAAGTAGGAAAGATGGGAAAGAGAAGACAATATGGTCTGTACCCCAAGTGCTGAGTGGAACAGTGAATCAGCCGTTAACAGTCCTCCCTCAGCATGGTCCTCCTTGTCCTTCAGGTCTCTCTGAGCACTGCCCAAAGAGGTATCTTAGGTGGATGGATAAAAGGAATGATAGGAGACTTTTAAACTGCACTGGATCAGTTCTTTTTAAGCTGAAATTGATTTAAATTGACTGGAAAACAGCCAACATATTTTAAAAGTTAGATGGTTTGGCAGTAGTTAGAATGCAGAGAGAGAGAGAGACAAAGGGAGAGGGAGAATAAGAGGGAGGGGGAGAAGGAAATAGAAGAGAGACAGAGACAAGCAGAGAATGATTGAGAAACTGCCTTTTCTGTGCCACCAACTTCAGAATGTTCCATAAAACGCTTACTCAAGCAACAATTTTTGTGCCTTCATAACAAAACCCCCTGAATCACTATGGCTTCCCTAGTGAGACATCTGAGGAAATTATTCATGTGAGCAGGATGGAATTGAATTTCCTCAAGAACTGTTTGGAGACAACTCTGGGCTAACATGCCTGATGAACTTTCCCTTTGAGAATAAGGGAATTTTGTGTGAATCTCAGCCTCAGAGGAAGGGAAAGGCATCCATTCACAAATACCACACTCTCTTTGGGGTGAATTCTTTGGAGGGAGCGCCTGACGCAACAGTCTGATGCATATGTCAGAATCGATTCGTGGCTCTAATACACAGAACTAATGTTTGCACGTGTTTATATCTAAGGAGGAACCCTTGTTCAGATTATATAGTTATGTAATAATTTGTTTTAGTTCTCCTAGAGGACTACCATGGGCAAAGTAATTTAACAGCCATCTAGAGCTTTGTTCCTAATTTCTGTTGAACTGAGTACAAAGGAGAAGAAGGGGTTTTATAAGTCTAAGAGTGTACAGAAGAAGAATTCAATTTCTCTGTAATTCTAGCCTTTTAATTCCTGTTTCTGTCTTCATCTTTTTATGCTAGAGTCAAACAACTAATTTTCTTTAGAATTTCTTTGACATTCTTTGAACCATCATTCAATGTGCTGAACTTGGTGACAGCTTACCAGGCCTGTAACCATAAAGCAAGTTAAAAAAAAAAAAATAACAAGGAAAACAGATCATTGTGTGATAGTCCCGGGGGTGGTACCTAGATGTTCTCAGGCATATCTTCACAGAAAGCCTATCTATACAAGGCAAAGAGCTACAATGCTCGTGTCTTAAATTCACTTATCCCCAAACTCCTGCTCTCAAAATTCAGTTTTTGAAGTCTCCAATTTTCTTGAGGACCTCAGTCCTACTTCTAAGATGGAAGATCATCCATCCCTTGCTGTGAAGCACCAACATTTTAGAATATCACTTAGGCAAATTTTATCTGAATACAGTGTGAAGACTTACTCATATAGGTTGCACGTGTGTGTGTCTGTGTGTGTGTGTGTGTGTGTGCATGCATGTGTGCCTCAGTATGTATTCTCAGTACATAACAATTGAATTCACCTTGAGGAATTGGTACAGATACATATTACAATGATTTCCTGTCTTTGTTGCCCGCTCTCTCCTTTTCTCCCTTTCATTCTGGGTACATGAATTATGTGCCTTTTACCATAAATAACACAGAAATATGCCTGTATTCTAACTCAAATTATATCAGTGTCTTTAGATATTAGAAAAATAAAATCATAAATGGACTCTGTCTACCTTACACTCTTCATATACTTTGCTTTGGTGTCTTTATTGTTACAAAGATTAGAGGCAATAGCTTGTATTTCACTAATATATTCAAATCACCCCATCTCAGAAACCTGAGCCATCGTCCAGGAAAATCTTGGAGGTCCATGTTATCCATGTCCTCTTAGACTTTCTCATTATAGTCCACAGAGCCTAAAAAATTAAATGACCTTAAAGATGGGGGTTGGAGGTCTTGTTAAGCACCAGGATTTTGGTTCTCCAACTTTACAACTGTCAAAATGCCTTCTCAGAGTCTTCATTTTAATTAAAACTAAAATTTTAAAGGTTTTTCAAGCAGTAATCACTGCATAAAACCAAAAGGCACCCCTAAACTGATCCTTCTTTCTCCTCTACTAACTATCCATTGTAGAACCCACCAAATTGTCTTTCTCCTACGCACTTAGTATTTCTCCCTCCCTGCTTCAGTTCATTCTGTCTCTCTTCATAAAGTTGTTTTTAATAGCCATCTTTTAATGTAAACTCTTCTCTGGTATCATCTACTTCATATCTATGGGACATTACCTGACCTATGTTTCAGGACTCCCTACATAGCTTAGGCTTATGTTTATCATCTTTCATGTGAGCTACAGAAATTGTGTGCCCTTGAAGGCAGACAATATGCTGTATAGATTTTTTCTATAATTTCCAAAGCTAATATAATGCCTTTTATAAAGTAGAACTAAATCATTATTTATAGAATCAATAAATAAGTGAATAAAATAATGTATTATTGAAAAAGCACTTAAATGGGAGTGTGCACAACCTCAAATTTATATCAAAGATATTTGGGCTGAATATCCCTCCCAATCTTCTATCCTAGTCTGTTTTCATTAAATCTATTCTTAAGACAGTAAGAAATGCTGAAATAAATATGTATCTTGAAAAATTAAATGAATGTCTATCACGAAAGTAGTTCCTAACATGAAATTTAAAGATTTGAATGAATCTCAGCTTTGCTCTTTACCACTGTGTAATTTGATCAAATCATGAATTTCATTTTATCCATCTAAAGTAAACCTAGCAATTTATGTCACAACACTATTTTTAGAAATAAACAATCCATTAATGTTACCAGGGGGTGCCCAAGATGGTCATCCAAAAAGGAGATGTATATTTCAACTTGACCCACCAAGTAGACTCTTGACTCATAGCATGGAAAATGAATTTCAGGACATGCCAGTGTGGTACCTATAAAGATCTATCAGACAGAAAGTAAGGAGAAAGACTATAGCTTGGGCAGCTGGAAGAGATACTCTGTTTTGGGGATTAAGACGTTGGCCTAACCAAAAAAGCTTAAGGCCAGCTTTTAAGAACTAGCTGAGGTGGTCCAGCTTCTGTTGGTCATTATGTCAGCTCTGGTTTCCAAAGCTTTGGAAGGAACTTGATGGCTTGAGGGCTGTTTGGTGCCTATCTCCACTCCAGTCTTGGGGTAAATGGTCTCACTCTGAGGGAGAAGATCTCTTCATGGAGAGGTCTCAAGGCTCTGCTTTTCTGGGAATCCTAGCTGCAGTGCTGCAGGGAAATCCAACTTGACCATATGAAGTTAAGAAAATTGACCACTGAGAGTCCCAGAAAATTCCTTATAGTAGTCTTATCTTAGTGTCTTTTGCCTTAAAAGAAGATGAGATAATCTAGGTAAATCTGGGGCTAAAAAACCTCATAATACAGTGACTCCTGAGTGATTAGCTTTCCTATGTGAAATACTGAGTAGAGATGTGTCCAAAATATTAAGACACTGAGGGAGAAAAAAGTATGAGTTTCCTTGTATCCTTTATAATTTTATTTTTAAAAACCTACTGATAAGCACATTCTAAACTTCAAAGCACCCTTAGTTGATATGGTAGAAATGACCAGCTGCTATCCACTTGGTAGCTGAAATAAAATTACCTCAGTGGCAAAGTAGGAAGTCACAGTTGAAAATGACACTGGCATTATCATCTTATGAGTTTCAAGAGGTAGCCGAAAGAAAGCAATTCTGTCACTAGATTTTCCTTTTTCTACTGTTTTTAAGTATATCAAAGAAAGATTCACAGAGTTAAGCTGACAAGCAAACTTTTATTCAACATTAATACAATAAGGAAGATGGATTGAGTTAAACTCAAGAAGAAGGGTTTTTAAACAAAGGGGTTGATGATGTCAAATACCAGAAGATTTGGAGACCAGGATGCCCAATGTAATTAGGTCCTTCATATTTGCTTCTTGTAATTTATTGAAGTTAGTTTTCTACTTTCCAAGAGAGACTAGAACACCTTTTGATTGCATTTCAAAGAGATTTTTCCTAGGCCACTGCAAAAGATATTCATGGGTTGTCAAACAGCAAAATACTTTATCTATACAAATGCTCTAAGAAATGTAGATGGCAAAGAGAGTATATAAAGAAGAAGGCCTTCTAAAGTTTTGTAAAGCCAAAGACTGTCTTGGTCAAATGATAAATAGACTATTTTGTTATACCACTAAACTGTAAGAATGCATTTTGGCATATTTTGCTTGTTTGCTTGTTTGTGTTTAAGACAGGATGTCCCTGTGTAGTTCAGGCTGGCCTCCTACCACTGTCTCTCAAGTACTGGGATTACAGTTGTGCACCACTGTGTCTGACTTGGCAG